>OMPJ01046369.1:1709-13318 GCA_900312935.1 Carapus acus | reverse complement strand
AGCTTCCCACCTCTCAAGTAAATTGCCTAGGGAAAGAAAGGGACAAAAGGAGAAGGATTACCACTAATTGTATTTATTTATTTATTTATTCATTTATTTATTTATTTATTTATTTATTTATCTATTTAACTATTTACTTACTTACTTACTTACTTACTTACTTACTTACTTACTTAAAGAAAGAAAGAAAGAAAGAAAGAAAGAAAGAAAAAAAGAAAGAAACCGACCGATCGATCAATCATCAATCAATCATATTATACCCAAACAGATGCTAACTGAGCAGTCTGCTCTCAGGAATCCACAATGATTTTGCAAATGTTTGGGGATCAATTTGAATATTCAGAAATTCACTGGCAGTCTCCTCGGTTCATATAACAATTTAAGGATTAATTTTATTTTGTACATACTGAAAGCAATAGATTAGATCATGTAGATTTACTGAATTTTTGAGATGAATAATTTGAAAGGAAATTATGTTCCATTGATTCCAACTACATGAGTGAGATTTCAGTCATTCCCATTTGTATTAAGACTACCCTCTCAGCATGATTACCTGGTATTTGAAACCTACAGTACTAGATCAAGGTTTGGACACACTTTTCCATTAAATCCAATAGAAAAGTGTGTGTGTCACATACCTTTTCAATAGAAAAAAGAAAGAAAGAAAAAAATTAAAAACTTCATCCTATGTAACGTCTGGTATTAAAAGTTCGAGACGTGGCTTACAGAATCTCTCGCTCTCATATTCAGTATCCTCAAACAGTAGCTCCACTGCCAATATTCACCTTGTGTATTTGTAGGCTATATAATGGTATTTAAGTAATAATAAGTAGTAGCAAGTAGTATTTTGCAGTACGCTATTGTTTTGAAAATCCGTTCAGTTAAAGAAAAATATCTAGGAGCGAAAATGGTCACATTAACAGACAAGCAATTTGGTCAACGAGGACACTGTTCAAGTTAATGTTATCTGCTGTTGGTACTAAAGTTAAACGTTTTATCTCGGTTTAACATTTATACAGTCATACTGTCAGCTTTGAAGTGTTTATAAATGTTTATAAGTGTTATAAAGTTTATAAACGACAATGGATCCACAGAAAGAACCTAGCAAGTGTGGGCCATGCGTCCATTGAACTGAGCAATCCGTGAATCAGACAACACGCTTTATTAAACGAATTGCGAAAACCGAGAGCACAGTTTACTAATCCATGCGCACGTTTTTTTTCCCCCACCTTGTGCCACTTGCTGGGCTGCCGGGCTCCGTATAATGAGGGTTTTTGCACACTAAAACATTTATGATAATTGTAAAAAATAAAGGTGACCTACCTCGTGGAGTTTGCCAAGTGCAGATTATTTTTAGTACGTAATTCCAGCGATAAATGAGCGACCATTGTATTGGATGTTGTTAGTTAATTAGTCCTTGAGTTCGTAGGTAATTAGCCAATTATCTTCTCATCGCACATTGTATACTGTTTACATTTTAGTATGCTAAAGTACTTAAGTATATTTTGTATACTGTTTATTGTTTGGTTTTCTCCCACCTTCTGTATTACTCTGAGCTGTTGGGGCTTTTAATTTTCTGGATGCAAGATCAAGGGATTAATAAAGTACCTATCTACCTATCTGCCAACCTTAGATATTTTTAGGAGAAGTTTATCGTGAAAATTTTTGCCCGGATGGAGGGAGCAGCATGGTAAAAGGTTTAGGAACCTTAACCTGAGATGAATTTATGTGTACTCGGTGCTAGCACTGAAGTATTTTTGCGTATGTCAGAACCCCTTGCTTGATAAATCCTGTCAGCTGGCAAGATTTCGAGTGGGGGCCAAAACCCCCAGAGTGGCACATTGCTCCTCAGCAACAGTTTTAATGGACAAAAAAAACACATGTGACTATAAAATTCTAAAGTCCATGCAAATGCTGATTGTTGGCCATTTAAATTGTGTTTGGTCACTTTAAATTTATGTCTTCATCTAGTGCGTTGGTCCCCAACCCCCGAGATGTAGACCAGTGCCGGTCCGTAGGTCAATAGTTACCGGGACGCAAGGAAAGGATACAGAAGTTAAACTAAATCTGATTTATTCATGGTCTGATTCTGAGTGATGTTTGATTTTGGAGGGTGAACCCGATCCTCTCCATCACATCTGTCCACGACTCTCCACTGATGCATGTTAAGTTGCTAAACAGATCTGCCTCGGTCACATATCTGTTCCTTCATATTTGCCCCCTGGTCCTGAACCTTTTGGTCTAGGGAATGGGTCAGATCCTAAGTAACTACGTCCGCGGGACTTAGAGCACTAATTTTGTTTGTTGTTGTTTGAATTTTGTCATTGATGAAAGTCACTGCTTTTAAGATCAGCAGGAATACATGAATTGGCAGATTCATGACTCAGAGTTAGCTTGGCCTTAGGTTTTTTATATTTTCTTCGATTACGGAGGAGTAGTTGGCGGCTCTGGCATCACAGAGGGCCTTTATAAGTTCTCAGACTGTCCTGCCAGGCTTAGCGAGTTTTCCTGAGGTTTTCTAAAGTTCATGGGTCATGTACCATGGAGCCCATCTCTTCTGTTTTATAGTTTAATTCTTTAGGGGTGCAGCAGTGTCAAGAGTTGTGGCTGTGAGCTGGTGGCAGTATGTACTAGCTTGTCTATAACAGTAACAGTAAGGCTAGCGAATGACTCAATTGTTGGCCATTTTCCTCATGTTGATTGCAACACCCCTAGCCCACATGACAGATGTCATCTCCGCAGTGCAATACACACCTCAGTTCATGAACATATACCTAATGCATAGTATCTTTACAACTGTACTTGTAGGGCTATAGGCTATAATCTTCTAACGTATTGATAAGTAATTTATCATATTGATTAGTGACAAATGTTGATAAGTAACAGTGGTGTATGTTGTCAATTGTGTATTGTTAGTTAAGTTGCTCTTTAGAACGTGTAAATTGTTAATTTCTTGTTAGTTTGTACCTTCTTACTGCTGTTACTGTATATATCGCTACTTCAAAGTTTTTAAGTATCCTCTACCCTCTGAATCACCCTGAGCTGCTGGGGCCTTTAAATTCCTGGATTGCAAGATCAACCGATCAATGCCAACCTACCCTACCTACAGTATATATACTTACATATATACCTACAGTGATCTTGGGCACAAAGAATTTGACTTTGGTTTGCTTCTCTTTCACTATATAAAGAGGAAAGAAAAAAAAAACATTGGGTAGTTGTGTTGAGGTTGGGAGGATGTGATGACCTGGCAGAGCAGTGTGAGCAAAGCAGCAAGACCACAGACTTTGAGGCCATTTTGCCCATGTTGATTGGTTATCTAGTCTGTCTCCTTCTTGGCTTTTTTTTTTTTTTTTTTTTAGACAGATAGATACTGATGATCTCATCTGATGACATCAATGATATAGTAAATACTAAAATTTCAATACACATTTGTATTGTGTGACTGAGTACAGTGAATAAATGTGCACACACCAAAGCTCACAAGCATAAGAATTAAACTATTTGATACACACACAAATGTAAGGAAGAAACACATACCTCAATTTATGCTTTTCATTGTTTTGACGTGAACATACAATGGATGTACCTGTGCACATCTTGTTTACCAGCGTACAATGGAAGGGCGAGTATGGCTGAATGTCTTAAGTATACAGTGTTGTCCTCAAAGGAAACACATGAACAAAGGTTCTCTCATAAGAGCACTTATTCACTGTCAGATATTGTCACAAACAATTAAATTTAAGTTGACAGACGCAACAAAAAAACATGGCTGAAGACAACAAGTCAAAGTTTATCAATAACACTCACATCAAAAACTGTTTAGCCCAATAGATTAGCTTGTTCTGCAAAGTACATCTGTGTAATGTGTTGGTTGCGAAAAATAAAAGGACTCCATGGAAAATGAAACTGCAAAAAGTATTTCAGATACACCAGGACTGTGGTATCACACCGCAGCCGAGTGACGCTAAACTCAGATGTTTTCACAGTTTCGTGCTCATGCACACATTCACATATGCAGAGAGTGAGCAAACAGAAAACTAAGACATGCACACATCGCAGTCAGCGTCTGACTGATAATCGCGATGAACCATCTCACTTGTGTTTCCTAACAGTTGTCTCATGTTATGTACTTTCAACAAAGAACAGGAGGTGTAACAGGAATAGGAAATTCAACAGGCATATCAGACACAGGCAGTTGGATAAGCAGTGATAAAAGAAAGAGGGTGCTCATGAATGCTATTTTTTTAGGTTGTGACTGCGTTTTTGAACAGTAGGTGTACACTTAATCACCAACTGCTGGTGTGGCTCATTTAAAGAGAGGGCTCTTTAGAAACGTCAAATAAAAACAAATGCACCTTGATTTGCAGATGATGAATTTGTTGCTACAGCAATTAAAAGGATGAGGAGTGCCTGAGAGATTTGCACCTCAATTTTTCTTTTGCACTGAGCAGCCAGAGTTAGTCAGTTTGAACAACACATAATCCAGACTTGATGGGTGTCATTACCCCGCCATCTGTTTGAGCAATAATTCATGCTCACTCGCACAGTTGTAGCCAGATAGGAACAACCACAGAGCTGAGGTGGAGAGAGGCGCTGCAAGCGGAGTTAGTGTCAAATAACTGGGAGAGACACATTTTGCTCTGTAATTTTATGACTGAAACATTATAGACAAACAGACAGACGGACGGACGGTAAAATACGTGTACCGGCAGTTTTATAAAGACTGAAAATCATACATGAAAAGTAAAATAATGTTACACAATGTGAATTGTTGTAATGACAAAAAAGATTCCTGATTCCTGAAAAGATTCATAGAGAGACATATTAAAACCTATTTTTGAAATATGTCTGTGGAAGCAACATTTGAAACTCCAAAATTTTGCATTAAAGTCCCCCAGTCACTGATTTGGCCAAAGCAAATGAGCTGTGTGTGTGAAAATATGTCAAAACAATTACACCAAAACGCTCAATTAAATGTATAATTTTCAAAAGCAAAAGTGTTGCCTCATCTTGGAGTCACCCACATTCAGCAGCACAAATCTTGTCAAAAGAGTCCAATTTGTTTTCAAAAGCAAAAGCGTTGTTTCTCATTGGAATCATTCACATGCACAATAAATACCGAACTGGACACACACACAAACACATACACACACACACACTCACATACGCACACAAAGCATAAATGAATGGTGTGCACCCTAACAGGAAATAACCTTCAGAATGGAGCATCTCCTGTCTTCTTTTTAAGTCTATTGATACGGTGCGGGTGAGGAAGGTAAGGATGGCTTCTGTCTGCATTGCGATCCTTTTTCTCTGGCTACTTTTCTCTTCAGGTAAGACCCCAAAACTCACACATTTGCAAATTGCACACTATATGATAGCTCTCTCATTTGAAGTCAGATTTTATTGTAAGCTTTTTTGGGTGTCGCAACCTGATTCAGCCACCAAAACTTCCATTGTCTGACAATTTTTTTTTTTCAACTTACTTGATTTCATTTTTATTCTCAGGTTTGAGAATTTTCTATAGGGGATTTCAAAAGATTCTCAACGTCAAATCAAACTAAAGACTAATTTTTTGGAATTACAAAATAAAACGCTTTGAGTGAATTGAGTTGGTTTTCATCCAGTTTTGTGCAACATACATGACATGAAAACACACACAAAAAAATTCAGTCTTTGAGTTTAGAAAATGTATCTTTCGCTAAATTCAGAGACCAGAGAGAGATACATGTATGAGAGACTGTAGTTGCACTGATAGAATTAATGATTCATTTGTGATTCAATTTCCAATCATCATCATTTTTATCATAGTTGTTGTTTGTTGGTGGTGGTGGGATATTGTTGGTTTTGCAGAGATAAGATTCTTTAACTTCAAATGTCTCAATAGAAATACATACATTTAGCGCAACTGGACTATGGCACAGTCACCACTCGATGGGTCAGTGATGTCTGTGATGATGTTTTGAAATTAATATTATTCATATTTGAAAAAGACACACCAGGTATTCCTTTTGTTTATTTGTCCTCTAAAACTGCAGTGAAAATTTAGAAGGAGGAACTATGGCCAAAACAAAAATCCCAAGAAATTGTCTTTTAATTAGCCACAGCACTTTTTCCCAACCCTAACCCGACGGTTTAAGTTGTTTCACTGCTATCATTTCCTCAAGATGCCTCTACAGGTCAGAGTGAAGCTTATACAACTCAATTAAAATCTGTGCATTTAGCGCTGAGATGGTGAGTGTCTCAAAGACTTTGAAAACCAAATAAATTTCCTAATGATCACATCCTCATTTGGGCAGAGTTATTGAGAATTATAGAAATTTGCAATGCAGGAGTTCGATGATCACTTTTTGCAAATCCCAGGGCTCTACATTCACTGTAATATTTTTATCCTGTTGGTCCTCTCCTTCAAAGCATCCCATGTCTGTGATGAGAAGGCTGAAGTGGGCCAGAACATCACATTGCAACTAGGATATTCATACAACACATCAAACAAAATAAAATGGCGACATGGAAATAGATCAATTATGAATCATGTAAATCCTGAAACACAAGAAAAGATTGCAGACGCAAGCCTGGAGCTGAAAAACCTTTGGAAAAGTAACAGTGGCAATTACAAAGCTCAAGTTCACAGCGCAGATGGAATACTGCTGCATGAAAAAAGCATCTACTTGTGTGTCTTTGGTAGGTAACACATACATACAAATACTGTCATGTCTCATCTAAACATTACTCATTGAGCATATTTGTTTTGTGAGGATTTTTCTTAAGTCTTTTCTTTTCTTATCTTTTCCTCTCTTTTCTTTTCTTTCCTTTTCTTTTCAGCGAAACTCCCTCAGCCTGTTGTGACTTCTACGTGCAACACTAGCACAAAAACCATAATATTCACCTGCAGCTTCGAAAGTGATCAGGTGAGGTAACTTCAAATGGCTGTTTTGAACATGTTGTAATAATTCGTAAGCAAGAAGCCAAAGAGACACATTTGTAAACTGTGAGACTCTCGATCTCTGTACGGCTTCTTGGGTTGCCACATTACACGATCATTTGCTTCCACCTTCTTCTATTAATCTAATGTAAATTGTGTTGATATGCTGCCCCATGCTGCAGCATCCCTGCACCTTGGAACAGATAGATAGATAGATAGATAGATAGATAGATAGATAGATAGATAGATAGATAGATAGATAGTTTGTGTTCAAAATTTGTTGCTCAATCAAAGTAGACCTTTTTTTTACCAATCTTGCTCCCCACCTCCAGTTCCAAATGACACTTACACACATGCACATACACTCACAAAGGTCTGCCCCTGTGTGTGTTAGTGTGCATCTGTGCGTGTGTGTATACCACTAATCATCCAATCTTTGCCTCTTTTCACACGGAATCATTATGTAGCTGTGAGATATGTGCAGGCAACTTGCTTGTGTGAAAGCTGGTCGCAGAACGGATGCCTTTGAGGGATTTCATTGTGTGGGCAGACTTGTGCATGCTCACACTGACGTGCACACCACTGCTCACATGATGAAACACATCAATGTGGCTTGGCTGTGCTTGCTCCCTCCAATCACTCTGTCTCTCTCTGGCAGTTCCTGTGCTTCCCTCGTCCATCCATGGATGGATGGATAGATGGATAGCTGCCATGGTAGAAATATAGATGAGATGTTGAATTATTATATATATAGGATGACCCAGGGGTCGGCAATGTTGAAAGAGCCATCTTGGACCGAAAAAGTAAAAAACAGACCTGTCTGGAGCTGCAAAAAATATTTAAAAGCCTTATATAAGCCTTATTAATTAATCAAATATTCATTCTTAACATTTTTACAGCATTGGAAAACGTTGAGAATCTTTGTGTCACATTTTTCCTCCCAGAAAAACCTAATTAAAACAGAAAAATTAAAATTTTCCCAGTTTTATCCATTGTCACACATTTTTGAAAATTCCCCAGGGAGCCACAAGGGCGGCGCTCAAGAGCCGCATGCGAAACTGAATAGAAAAAACTCATTAAAATGAACACTGTTGGCAGCTATTCTTCTGGCACTCGAATCTTCACACTTTCACTTACCCATCCTTAGTCACATGCATACAACAGAAGTGCTCTTATGTTTCTTCTAGAAACTTATGTTCCACCAGTGACTGAAACTACAGTACATATTTGTCCAAAGATTAGGACTGAAACTCAATTGAAAAAACAAATAAAAATCAATACTGCTGACTGTTTTACTTCTGTCACTTGAATTTTTACGTGCGCATGACAGATGTGCTCTTATGTTTCTTCTACAAGTGTTAATTCTACTGCTCTCTGGTACATACCTGCACTTCACTTGATTTTTCCCCTTGTGCGTCCTCCCCTCACATACACAACAATGTCATCAGTTCTGCCCTGACATTCACTGTCAATCTGTCCATTACCACTGTGTAAATAACAGTTAACCCAAACATCAAAGTAGCTCAGTTTAGTTTCCCCAACTCCAAAATTATGCAAAGTAACTATATTAATTCAATTATATTACCGGTAATCTTTTTCGGTATACATATTTTGCATGTATGTATGTATGTATGTATGTATGTATGTATGTATGTATGTATGTGTGTGTGTGTGTGTGTGTGTGTGTTTGTATTTAATATATTTAACGTATTTGTATATCTCAAGGCGCTTTCCAAGATGGAGCAGGAAGAGTTCCTCAACATTTAAACATTTGAATTCTATAAAATAAACACACAGAGACCCAAAATATCCCCCATTAGAAACAGTGGCAAAGAAAACTAGAGAACCAGAACATGCATTAACAAGACATGGATGCACGTGAGGGACGGCTGCAATTGAGGGAGAGGGGAAGAGGGGAGAGAAGCTCAGTGCGTCAGAAAAATCTCCCAAAAATCCTCCTCAGTGATACCAAGTTGTACCTGAGTGAGTGTGTATTGCTATCTGTCTTTGTGACTGATGACCAGTTTAGGGTTTACATCGCCTTCGCTAACTGAAAGCTCTGATTGGTTCCAGCACACCTCTGTGATCCTAATGAGGAATAAATGGATACAGAGAATGAATTAAAGTTCTATTATTTCAATTTCATCCAGTTGAGAAGTGCTCATATTTGAGTATTAATGTTGGAAAGCAATTCATCTCAGTGGTAATCAGATTAAGTGGGTGTATTTTTGTAAGTGATCATCTGCTCGTCATTTACTCTACCATCATTGAAGGGATGCTAAAGGTTGTTTCTGCATTTATTACACTCGTTCCATGCAGGCTGAGATGCTTTCTATCCAATGGCTTAGAGGAAACAAAGAGGTGGAATCTGCGAAAAGTCAGACTCTTGTTTTAACGGTTAAAGAAACCATAGAATCTGATAAATTGCGGTGCAACGTGTCCAACAGTTATACCAGCCAGACCAGCCAGTCTGTCACGCCAGCCTGCAATCGCAATTCATCTGCAGGTCAGTACTGGCTTTGTCCCCTACCGAGGATGTTAATTGTTTGTTTTTCACCAATTGTTTAGTTAAAGTACAAAATATGAGATTGATAACAGTTTATTAGAAACTGAAGTCTGTACTTCACTCTGTTGAGATCGAGATAAATTAACTAACTGAACATTGAAGTTCATTTGTTGCTCATCAAATTATTTCCAAATCTAGAAATAGCAAAGTGTTGCCAGATGTATGGTATTTTCTATGATCGCAAATTGGGATGATGTCCATTTCCCATCTGGCAATACCTCACTGCACAGGTCATGTAACTTAGCAGTGGGTATTCTCCCCAACATTTCACACTTAATATCCTCACTTATGATGTGACAGTCAATGTCTTGATTCAGGGTTTTGGCTAAAAACAACCTTCATCCACAGGCCGTAGACTAGATAAACCAGTCAGATGTGTTGATACCAAAATGTCAAATTTTTTTAAATCTTGTGGACATTAACACTGCTGTCCAAAACTCACAAATTTTAGCGCATGAAATATAATAAATACAAGTGTATGTTCTTTGTCCTCACCAGGTGAAGCTGATTCCGCACACTCCCAGTGGTGGATTATGCTCATTGTCTTGGGAACAGGTGGAGGTATGTGAATGTGGTGTTTGAACTGTCGAACTGCACCTGACATGCATATTTGTGCTCCCCAGGTCTCGTTTTGGTACTTATTATCATCACAACTATATACTGTGTGGTAGTCAGACAACGGAGATGTGAACGCTTGAAGGGTGAGTCTCAAATGCTATGCATCCATTGCAAAGGATTTTTTTTTTAGATATTTTCTTCATCCCACTATAGGATTATCACTCAGCATATACCCCATCTTTGTCATTCGAGAGAGAATTAGGTGTCCAGTAAGATGTCCTATGCACCATCAATTGGTCAGAATTATGTACATAAGGTACAAACAAGAATTTAAATGATTAGAGAAATGAGAAATGATTTAGAGCAAGGTGGAACTCAAAACATTTAGGTACCTGACGACATCATCTGACAATAAATGACCCTCGTAAGATAAACTTGGATCATTGTAGAAGCTTAGGGTGCATTATGTCAAAATTAAGTCAGAGAGAAATTATCCTTTTACTGAGGAGGTTCTCAACAGCCAACTGTGAAGTGGCAGGGAGGATTAGCACCTCATTATGAGACACCATTGTGCTCAGTCTGAAAAGGGTGGGTCATCCATTCTAGGTCATAGAAAAGGTCCCTGCCTCAAGTGGCAGAGTTTAAGAATGTTGGAATCTAGTTAATGAGTGAGATAAGAGTGCAGCAAGGATTCCTCAGGTGGATTGGAGCTGTGTCTGTGAAAATTAAGACACGTAGCCATTCTATCATGGTGAAGGGAGCAGAGCAATAAGTTGCTTGATTTACTGGTCAATCTATGTTCCAACCCTCACCTGTGATCATGAATTTTGAGTAATGACAAAGAATGGGATTGCACATGCAATGGACTGCAATTGGTATTCTATCCAGTTCAGTCCTAGAGATAATGCTGAGGAGCTTACATATCCAAGGGTAGCTCAAAGTAGAACTGCTGCTCCTCCATTCCAAGACGGGTCAGCTGAGATAGTTCTTGGAGGATGCTTAGAAGCAGACACAGCACATGCTGGAGAGAATATATATAAATAGACAGGCACTTGTGTGTACTCAACCATCATATTAGGGACATTGGCTTACTCAGAGATGGAGATGCATTTAGTGGTTCATTGACTTGTGAAGGACACTTTGTCACTGCAACTCTTTTGGGGGAGCTCAGGATCAAAGTAAAGCCATAACGCCATAATTTGTGTGTGTGTGTGTGTGTGTGTGTGTGTGTGTGTGTGTGAGAGAGAGACACGACGGGGCTTTTGATGCTGACAGGTGCGGCGCCCGTTCTTCCTCTCTGTCATCCTCGTCTTCCTCGCTCTTCACACCTTCGCTGGCTGGCTGCGTCGCTTCTGTGTTTTGGCGGATCCTCACTCACGTTCTCTCTCTCTCTCTCTGTCTCTCTCTCTCTCTCTCTCTCTCTCTCTCTCTCTCTCTGTCTCTCTGTCTCTCTGCTGGCTGTGTATAACTATAGCAACAGCCTGACAGGACGTACAGGTGGGCGAAGGCGTGAACATTCCACAGTAAGACACACACGCACACACTACACACACACAC
>OMPJ01046368.1:17729-30675 GCA_900312935.1 Carapus acus | reverse complement strand
ATAGTCCTTGATTATGCGCTCAGGAAAGCAATCAGTGGGCGAGAGCAGGAACTTGGCTTCACACTAACTCCAAGGAGGTCAAGACGACACCCCGCAGTGGTCCTCACAGACCTTGACTATGCGGACGACATCAGTCTGCTCTCTGACAATGTGAGACAGGCACAGGAACTACTGATCAGGGTGGAGCTAGAGTGTGCCAAAGTTGGCCTTAGGCTAAATGCCAAGAAAACTGAGGTCATCACGTACAACATTCCACCAGAACATCAACCTCTGACAACAACAGGAAGCACTGTGCTGAAGGAAGTCGACGACTTCAAGCACCTGGGCTCATGGGTCAACACAACTAGGCAAGACCTAAAAGTGAGGAAGGCACTTGCATGTAGGGCCCTGAACGGCTTGACCAGTGTTTGGAACTCCAACCTCCCCCGCCAAATCAAACTCAGCTTCTTCTACGCAACAGTGGAGTCCGTTCTCCTTTACGGCAGTGAATGCTGGACCCTGAAGCCAACCCTAGAGAAGTCCCTGGACGGGTGCTACACCAGGATGCTGCGTGCAGTGCTCAACATCAGCATGAGCAAACATGTAGCCAACACAATTCTCTACGAGGGAGTGCCGAGGGTGAGCGAGAAGATTGCTGTAAGGAGAATGAAACTAGCAGGACACTGCCAAAGGCACCGAGAGCTGCCAGCCAGTAAAATTGTGCTTTGGGAACCAACACACGGGTGCCGGTCAAGAGGACGTCCCACACTAACATATGTGGACATACTAAAGAAAGATGTGGGAGCTCGGAGCACCAATGAACTGGCCAGATGTATGGAGAATCGTGATGACTGGAAACGACGATGGAAGGCTCGTCTGAGGACGACTTAGTAGAATGGGATGAATCTAGGATTTGAATTTTGGCTTTCAGTAACATTAATACTAGTTGGATTTGATGTTTTTCAGCTGCAAGAGGACACTGACAAACAAGGGGAGAATGTTATAGAGGAGGTTGATCACCAACCATTTGAGGATAGCCCTGATTCCACCCCTCAGCCACCCCTAAAGAGACCAAGGACCTCGTGTGCATTGGCAGACTTGCTTGGTGCAATGTATGCCACTGCTGGTGACAGTACAGCACCAAAATCGGCAGATGATGCTGCTGCAGCTGAGATAAAGAGGTTTAAAGATGAGACCCCTTTGCCTCTCACAGGAAATCCTCTGAGTTGGTGGAGGGACCACGAACGGGAGTACCCTCTGCTATTCAGAGTAGCAAAAGGTCTCCTGTGTATTCCTGGAACAAGCGTCTCCGCGGAGAGAGTTTTTTCTTCCGCTGGAGACATTGTGAATGCACAGAGAAGCGTCCTGAAACCTGGGCATGTGGACCAGCTTGTATTTCTCCACAAAAACCTTGAGATTAAGAAATAAGCACTGACATACAAACTGGAACAACGTGTCCTGCAATCTTTTATTTATTTAGGCAGATTTATTTAGGCAGATTCCTTTATTAAGGTGGCACTGAAAAAGTGATGTTGCAGGACTTGATACTTTATTTTTGCCAATGACAGTTTCCATTTTTTGTCTAAGCAGATATCTTAAAATATATATTTTGTTCAGCAAGCTGATGTTAAGCAACAGCATTGTTTGTGCTATATGCTAATGTTCTCACAATTAAATTCTTTCAAAAGAAACTCAACCTATCGTTGTTCCTACAGTATCGCAATATATTGCAATATATCGCAATTTATTACACGGCTTGTGTGAATGCTTGGTTCTGATTGGCCGATATTGGTCACGTGAGCGGTCATTATTTTCGTATAATGACCGCTCGACTATCAATAACGGACTGCTGCGAAATCAAAGACTCAGAGTTGAACTTCCTGCATTCATATCAATCCGCGCCAAAGCGTCTAGTTCCACTCTGGATTGTTTACGTACTGTTGCCCGTGTACATTATCCCGTACATATGGTATCGTTGCCCCTGTATCGTGATACGTATCGTATCGCCAGATTCTTGCCAATACACACCCCTACATGCAGTACACCAATTTAGCCTGTTTTTCCCTATTCTACTGTATTGCTATCATTTTAACTTACCTCTCATGATGAGATGTCTGTTCTTGCTGCCCGATTTTGTAAAATAAATTTCCCCAAAAAATACTACTTACAGTCCGGTGCGACTTGCATACGTTTTCTTCTTCATTATTATGCATTATATGGCTGGTGCAACTCATACTCCAGAGTGCAGCAGTGCAGAAAATCCGGCTTTATATGCACGCAGGCACGCAGGCACGCACACACACGCACACACACACACACACACACACTCACACAAAGTTCATCTCACCATTCTGCAACTTCAGATGTACATCAATACGCACAAGTCAATGTACCTTGTTGTTTGGGAACCTCCTTCCGCCCTATCAAATCCCAGTTGGTGGCTCCAAAGATAAGAAGTTGACCTTTTACCTTTGGCAATTCAAGTTTCTGCAGAGAAAAAATAATTTATATTCAGAAAGATTACATTGCACTGATCTCCCTTTAATAATGGCTCAAGTCAGTCTAGACAGAGACCATTTTTTCCCCCATAACAGTGTCATGACACTGGCTCTGTGAGGTAAAAAAAAAAAAAAAAAAAAAAAAAAAAAAAAAAAAGAAAACACTGATGCGAGAGTGGGAAATATGTTTGAATGGGGAGTGGGGTGGAAAAGGTAGACAAAAGGAGAGAGGGGGACACACGCACAAACACATATAGACCCTATCAACACACATATAGACACACACATACACACAGAAGGAAGTGATGAAGATGATATTAAAAACAGGACACGTGTCGGTGGAAACGCAGGAGATACATCAAATTGGCTTCTATCTCACTGTTTTAATAACAAAGTCAAGTCAAGTCACAAAGTAAAGTAAAATAATATGATAGGTGGTATGCTTCATAACACACACGCACACACGATAGCGCATGCACGCACAAATGTGTGTCAATCATTGACAAATTACCCTTTTCAAAAGCATGACTTAATAATGCCAAATAAATCGATCAGTCACTGTGGCACGGCCCTGTCAGGGCTAAGTCCCCCCCTCCCTAAAAAAAGTACGGTAAGAAAGAGGAAGACAGAGAGAGAGAGAGAGACTGGCCCGAGGATTCGTCTAATGCGACACAGACTTGGAAAAAAGGGGGTGGGAGGGTTGCCCTGCTTCACATTTCAACAGTCTGCCCGCCTGTGTTTGCTCACGAGGCATCTGCATCTACTTTATCGTCAACGGCTACCGCAGCCGGAGTCAAGTTGGTACAGCAGTCCCACTACCCGGAGCCCAGAGGGGGAAAGAGAGACTAAGAAGTTTCTCCTGCTGAAAGTCTTATGTGATCAAGAGTGCAGCCCTTAAGATGGCTGACTGCGCCAAAGCCATCCATTGTCGAGAAATGTGCGACAGAGACGCACAAGTTCAGATGCATATATCTCAAATTTCTATCCTCTTCTTCTTCCTTTCTAGAGCTGGTCCTGCTCATATAGGTTATTTTCTAATTCAACATAATCAGGATTCACACACACACACACACACACACAGAGAGAGAGAGAACTGAGCAGATGAACAGATAGCTGATGTTGGATCAGTGTCGAGTACAGGAAGCTGATTTGGCGGCGTGACTGGTTTGGCGTTCCCCGGAGGAGATTAGGTCAGAAAAAGTTAATGAGGGGCTCATTTACTGATTCTGTCTGTTTTTCTCCGCTATTAGTCGGGGGTCTGCTGCAGCCATCACTCTTGCTGTTTGTGCTGGGCGGAACGAGGCCTGACTCCTACTACTAACATGTATATGTGCGTGCCTGCGTGTGTGTGTGTGTGTGTGTGTGTGTGTGTGTGTGTGCGTGTGCATGCGTGCGCGTGCAGTGCGAATGGCGGGCTGCCTGCCTGTGTTTAGTTTGGCTGGGCTTCACACGGCCGCTTGGCAGCCGAGAGCTGGACAGCTTAACAGCTTGGCCGAGGCGAGGAGAGTGAGAACGAAGAGAGGGAAGGGAAGAGCACAGAAAGGCGGAGGGAAGTGAGTGAGAGTGGAGATGGAGTAACTTTAAGGGCCAGACACACACGCTGACACACATGAAGACCATTTATGCCTCCCTTGGGACGATGAATGGTCTCTAGACTCAGGGGATGCATAATCTCATTATCATCATTAGCATCTGCTGATCAATACAGTATTGATCATCAGTTTTTCGTCTCATAACGTTAAAGAAATGCGCAGCAAGACCAATTTGTGTATTCTGGTGCTCTCATCAGCACGACAAGCACACATGATCAACCCTCAACCCGCCCTTCCGCGTGGCCCTCCATCCCAAACCGACCCACCCCCCCACCACTATCATCACCATCACAGAAACACATTTGCATCTCCTTGTCATATCCAAGGCGAGCGTGCCATATGCTGGTGAAGGAAGCGTGGCGGCAAATAGACTGGCAGCTGATGGCAAGTGCCTAATGACGGCCAAAGACAAATTTCATCAACTTCACAAACAAGTGAGGGGCGGGAGGAGGGGCGCAGAAGAGGGGGGTTGGGAAAGAAGAAAAAAGGTATTCTAGAATAACATTCATGATGGATCGGCGGACAGACACGCATAGATAGATAGATAGATAGATAGATAGATAGATAGGAGCGAGAGTCCATCCATCCATCCATCCATCCATAGATAGATAGATAGATAGATAGACAGACAGACAGACAGACAGACAGACAGAGAAATTAAATCATTGCACACATTCAGATACCACTCTCATCCACTCACACACACACAAACACACACACACACACACACACACACACACACACAGATTAACACATTCGCACTTGTGCATTGGGAGACTGTGAATGTTATCGCTGGGCAACAACCCCAGCCTTCATTGAGGACTCACTTAGGCCATGCCTCACGTTGCAGTAATTATGTCACCAATCGTGAGGACTCATTGACCACCACAGTCAACCACCAGTTATGCGCGCGCACACACACACACACACACACACACACACACACACAGTGTTCAGCTGATAGGGGTCTGGGGGTTGAAATGAAACTCACTCGCAGCAGGATTCAGTAATGCGTCATGGATAACATCAGTGCTTTACAAGACTTTTTGCTACACAGGCAGACCTCTGTCTCTTAAAGAGGGCGAGGAGCTCAGTTTTGGGTCAAGCGCACATCCCCGCGAGGCAGAGAAAAACAATACCCACGCCAGACCCGTTTAGGGAGGGCAGCTCTTTGTCCTGCACTACAGAACCAGGGCAAAAGGCCAGCGAGCCTGGAGGATTATTAAAAACATTGGCACATGCGTGAAGCAGAGGTGGGCCAATGAGAAAGCTTTCCCTCTCTCCTGAGCTTTTCCTTTTCCCTTTTTTTTTTTTTTTTTTTTTTATTTAACCACCAGGCCAATTAACCAGGTCTTCAGGGACTTCAGATCTGAGCTTTACATCAGATTTTATTCTTTCCAGATTGCCTTTTATGGCCATTATTTAGCCTTAAAAAGTACAAACAAAATGCCAGTGAGCAAAGGGAAGGCAGCATCGACTGCTTGCACATGGCCGGCAGAGGGAAGTCAGCCAGTGCGGCTGCTGGAACCGACAGAGTTTAATTAAAATTTAGAGGAGTCCGGCAGTTACATTACTCGTCATGTTTGGTTTTGTCTTCGTTTTTATTTTTTTTCACTTCCCCACAACTTCTCTCAGAACTGCAAGCCCCCTTTTGCCCGGGCCGTCTGCAACTTTGATAGAAACAGAAGACTGCATGTTCTAGATGTTAACACCACAGAGGTGAGGAGGACAGTAACACAACTACCTTATGTGTCTGTGAGCGTGTGTGTAGGTGCGTGTGTGTGTGTGTGCGTGCGCGCACTGTAGCATTCCTGGGGTTCAGGTTCGCTGTACAACTCCAACATTCCATCAAGGGCGACAGAACACCACAGCGACAGATCTGCATACAGAACAAAGCCGCCCGCAGGCTAGGCCACTGGGACACAGACCTGCCCCTGCCGCCCCTCCCTTTCTATCCTCACTCCACACACACACACACACACGCACGCACACAGACTTGCGGTAATGTGCACATACGAGCAGGAGCCCTGGGAGTATGCGTGTGTGCACCTGTCAGGGGTTAGCTGACACCTCTGGTGCTGGCAAAGCAGCTCCTCATTAGCATGGCTGTGATCTAGGGGTCCCGAGGGGTCCCCGCCACCTCACCTCGCCCACACCCTGCGCCTGCCCACTCTTGCCCCCACCCCTTGCACCTCTCCGCCCTTGCTCACATCTTCCCTCCTATCCCCCCTGCCCTTTGCTCCTCCTCCTCCTCCTGTTCTCTGTTTCCCTTTACTCTGATGGCTTGTTTGTCATGACAGGGGCTAATCAGGAGACATGGGGCCAGGCAGACCAAAGTGCCTGTGTGTGTGTGTGTGTGTGTGTGTGTGTGTGTGTGAGTGAGTGAGTGCCTGTGTGTGCCCGCACATGCATACATGCATGCATGCATGCAAGCGTGTTTTTGCGTGGGACCAAGTAGGAAACTCGAACAATGAGCTGTAACTTCAGAAAAAAAAAAGACTATATGTAGCGGAGCGAAAGAGGGGGACAGAGAAAGAGAGAAAAAGAGAGTCTGTGGAGGGTGGCAGTAGCAAGCAGGGGGTAAGGCTCTCACACAGTGTGACTGGCTCCAGACTAACTCAAACCAGCTTTGCCTTCCTAACTATATACATCTGTGTGTGTGTTGTATGTTTGAGTGTGCATTTGTGTGGGTCCACATTTGTGCATGTGTGTGCCTGTAGCCAATATGACCAGCTGAAATGCCTGACAACCTCAGAGGGAGGATTTAAAGAAACAGTGCTCCCTGGTGTATAAGCGAGTCTGGGTGTGTGCCCGGCGAATCAAGACATTCAAAATCCTCTGCTGCCATCCTACACACACACACAAAAACACACGCTCACACACCTCTCCTCTTGTGTTTTCATGTCTTTGTCACGTACATGCTAAAGCACCTGTACTCAGTATCTTGGTATCCACCCTGACCCTCATGCCTCCTGGGATGCGGGTCAAATGAACAATAAAAGGCATCAAGTATCACCAACAACTTCATCACACACACACACCCAAATCGAGCCGGTCCAGCAATACAGGGACACGTGAGTGGAAGACGCTCTCATGTAGCAGGGCAAAGGGAGCACGTTATCGCCACGAGGCAAGCCATGCCGGGGCACAGGGGACATGGCGTTAAAGATAACTGGAAAGACCTCTCTGTCAGCAAAGAGCTACGACTTCTGGCTCAGCTTCCAGAACAAGCAGGGGTGTGGAGGGGGAGCTGAAGGAGAGAGACAACAGGCGAGTGAAAGAAGAGGGATCCAGAAAAGTGAATCAGCCAAGCTGTGTGCTGTGGCATTAAGCCTGACTCATGGCTGGTTCCAAACGCCTGTTGTGGGTCTGTGTGTATATGGCGTGCATGCACATATGGTTAAAAACACGGGGGTCTGCTGTCTGTCATGTGACAGTGACAAATGGATGACACTCTTACAGCATTTGCGGTTGCACGACGTAAGGGGAGAGAGGAGTGAGAGGAAGAGAAGATGGAGTGAGGCTTGGAAAAAGCGGGTGAAATCGAGAGAGGTTGGGCGCAGCTTTCGTTCCGCTTTATCACCCGGCCTTTTTGCTTTAATCTCTCCTGTCTCCATTTCTATCGCCTCGATCTTATTATTAAAAAAGCCTGGGGGTGGAGAAGGGGCTGGGTCCACGACAGGGTGTGATATGAAAAGCACAGAAAACCGATGGCGGCATCGGCGAAAAGCTCCTGGAAACAAGAGACGATCGAGGAGTGTTCATGTTTAAGGTGAAACTTTGGAGGAAAATAATTCTTGTTTCTTAAAGGTGCAACATCAAAGAGATCTTCAACGACAAAGCTACTTTCTCTTCTCTCATTTAAACACCTTGACATGTGTCATGTGTGGATTAATTTTAACTTTTTATCGGATCAGCCTGTCTTTGCTAAAGATGTATTTTGTTGTTTGCATTTTGTTTTTCCTCAGGTGCCACAAAATGAGGAAAAAGTCACTTATTTCGTCCTTGAACAGGTTTTCACATGCAAATTACCATTTCTGCTTGATACTTTGGCTAAGGCTAAATGAATTTCCAACAAATCCAAACAAAGTTGTGTTGCGTGCAAGGTCAGAGATTCACTATTAACGTTTTAAATACTACATCAGAGTGATTAAGTTTGTTGCTGTACATTTATGTGCATTAGCACATTTCTGCATCTGTGTTTGTGTGTGCGACAGGGTGCAATTGTGCTATTGGGTGGTTGTAATGGTCCCCAGCTGGCTTGGCCCGCCGAACCAAGCAGCCAGTCTGAGTTAACTAGCAGCCCACAGGAAAATACCAGCGTGGCCCTGAACGCAGCACGCAGGCCTTTCCAACCCAATCAGCCCGCTATAAAACAACGTGCCCCCTCACATGCATCAGACATGGCGTAGGGTCTATTAACTGCGGGTGCAAATGGGGCAGATGTTGAGCGTAATGTAATTGGCCATTGCTCTGCAGGCTTGAGCCGATGAGAAGTTGCTGATTTCAGCGTTTCACAATTTGCGTTCCCTCCCCAGGAGGAGCTAGCAGAGATGTTCGCTGGTTTAGCCAGAACTTTATTTTAAAGGGTGAACGACCAAACAATGCTACCTCCATGAACAAGCTAATCTTTATGCATCATGTGACCCAGATCCAGACCAAGAGAATACTGACACTGATACTTGGGCATCAGGATATAGTTCAAAGTATCACAGTTGGTTATTTACTTTCCTTAAGGTGAGTTAATGGATACTGTTGACACCCTCCCTTTCCCCTTTCCCTCTGCCATTGTCTCCTCTCTTTGCCCATTTCTATATGCTTTCATCCTCATTTCCTTACTCTTACATTATCTCCTCTCCTTGGTCTCAGATTTTCTCACCAGACAGGTTAACGAACGAAACTCTATGAGATAGTGGATTAATACTTATTGCGTACGGATTCCCTCCCTTTGTCTCTACATCTGTTTACTTCTAAGTCTGTCGTTCTTTTTCCTGTCAGGTCCTGTGCCCGTGTCTTGCTGGCAATAACGGTTGTGTCTCCAGGTGAATTCCCTCATGCTCTCTCTTACTCTCTCTCCCTGTCTCTCTTCTCGGATGCCTCAAGCTAATCTAGGGTTTTCACACCCAGCATGCGCAGAAGCATATGTAGCCCGAACCAAACGGGACCCGTTCCCCTGGACGTCCACATGTACTCAGCACACACGGGCATTATCCCAGCCCCCCGCCCCATCTCGACTCTTCCACCTCCAAACCCCCCTCTCACTCTCGTTCATTTCTCTCATTCTCATTCTCTTTCTTACTCTGTTTCTGGCTGTTATCATGCTGATACATTTCCTGCTCCTGGCACAGGTCCTGCATAGCTTATGGTTAAAGAAGGCTTTCATCTATCCGGTGCCTTTAGGACACAAACACAAGCGCGCACATTCCCGTGCACTTGTATTCTAGCACTGGTACGGGCCGGCATTACTCCTGCCAGGCCGCAAGCCCAGACAAGCTCCACTGGCACTAATCACCTCAATAACATCTCAGACTTTTATTTCATTTTGGCTGGTGGTGTTCTGCTCTGGGAACGGCAGTGAGCCGAGATCTTTCTGGGAGACTTTGAGTGTACACAGAGAGCGTCAGTCATTCACTCTCAGTGGTTCGCTCCCCCCCAGCGATGGCATCTGCGGACGTATGGGTGTCATGGGAAAAAGCACTAAAAGAGCACAGATGATGAATATTTGCAATAATTAATCCGCAGAATTTCGGCCTTTATCCCTTTGATTTCCACTTTTGCCTTCACCTCTGTGACAAGCAAACATCAGAACTGCCTGTGTTATGCACGTGTCGCCTGCTCCCATTTTTTCCTTCCCCTTCCTCCTCCTCTTTCTTCTCTTTCCTCTTGAAGTAATTGCTCAAGACAAATAGGTGGATAAATTACGAGGAATTGTAAGTGTGGCATGAAAGGCTTTCAATATCTCTTTGTGGCAAGGCAGCCTGTAAATTGAAAATGCGGCCATAAACGCAGTCTCCTCGTTTTCGTCTCCCACAATCCCCACCAATCAGAGCGCGGTGCTAATAAGATAAGAAGTAGAGGACAACAGCAGCGTAGTAAGTAGGATTACCCCTGTCTGCCGAACTAACAAGCTCCATCTCTCTTCCTTTTCAAAAAATACTAATGGTAGCCTTTTCCTACCAAAGGCAAACACACGCCACTTTTCAATAGAAAAATTGAGTGAACGCCCTGGTCAGAAAATCTTTCCATTTACTGGTGAAAGGCTCACATTATATGTATGCGCCGGGGTCTAGCAGACGGCACAATAGACAAAGCACGCACGTCTGTCAGCCGTGGAGACTCCAACTTGTCAAGCTCCGTCAGACGAGTGTGAGACAGCTTTACACTGTGCCGAGCAGGTTCCTGTCTGAGGGTGTGAACGCTCGCGTATATGCACTTACTGACCTACGCCTGCACATCTGTACATATTTGCATTTGTAAAAATGCGCAGCTACCGTCCCCTCTGCCCCCAACCTGTGCGCACATGTATGTACATACTGTAATTACAGCATGGGCTTTTTTTTTTTTTTTTTTTTTTGTCCGCTTGTGTGTGTGTATGTTAAAGTTGCTTCGTTACTAAGCTGGATCAACGGCACACCTGCTCACTTGAATCTCAAAGCTGAAAAAGAGCAGGGGAGCTAAATGGAGGCCATGTCACCCTCATAAGAGCCATTTATACAAAAAAAAAAAATGCACTAACTGCCTCTAAATCAGACCTGAGGATGAAGGCGAAGGCGGCATGCAGCACAAGGTGTTTGCGTTTAATACCAGAGGCTTCACTGGAGCCTCTGTACAGTGGAGATGGGGTATGCAGCAGCAACTGGGTGTGAGGTTCCTACTACGTCTTAAGTAAGGCCGTTAAGGAGCAAAGAGTCCACACATCTGGAGAACACAGTTAGCCGGGCACATGCTGAAAGTTAGCGGTGGCGCTTGCACTCCAAATTAGTGGTGAGTTGTATTCTCCCGCTGTGGTAGGAAAATATCAAATCTGCTGTGCCATAAAGCCGGCAGTGCAGCGTTTGATGCCTTCATGTGGGAGCCTTTAAACTGCGTGTGCATGTGTGTATGCATGTGTATGCGTGTGTGTTTGGCGACATGCAAGCGTGTTTGGTGGTGTGATATGTGCCTTAATGTCAGACATGAGTCGACATGCACATTCCTCTATACATGCATGTATTGCGGGGGTGGAGGGATTAGGATTAGGATCTGTATCAAACTCAGAAATACTAATTTGGTGTGAGAATAGAATAGAATAGAATAGAATAGAATAGAATAGAATAGAATAGAATAGAATAGAATGGAATTTTAGTCTGTCCATGTATTGATGTTAGAGGTCACCTGTATTGAAGTTCACCTACATGACTCACTAAGATCTTGTGTGTGTGTGTGTGTGTGTGTGTGTGTGTGTGTGTGTGTGTGTGTGTGTGTGTGTGTGTGCACGTGTGTGTGTGCATGTGTTTGTTTGTGTGTGCATGCGTGCGTGCAGGTGTATATGTGTGCGTGTGTTTGTTTGTGTGCGTGCGTGCGTGCGTGTGTATATGTGTGCGTGTGTTTGTGTGTGTGCGTGCGTGTGTGCACGTGGGTGTATATGTGTGTGCGTATGTGCTCTGCGTGTAAGAGGTATGAGGTGAGCGGCTGTGCCAGGTTTCCCATAGGTCTAAAAACCTGGTTCCAGACGGAAAGACAGGCAAGAAGGCAGACAGGCAGGCAGACAGAGACGAAGGCAGACAGAGAGGCAGACAGGCACAGATGGCCCCAAGGGTGGTCCTGTCTGAGGGGCAGCGTTATGGGGCCAACAGCACCAGAGCCCCCAATGCTGGGAGCAGGCTGGGACATGTTTAATGACACACACATACACAGCCACACACACGCACACTCACTCACACACACACACACACACACACACACAGACTCCTCCGCGCCAAAACTTGTACTGCAGAGACGCATTCATGATGAATAATCAGAGGCAAGCTGAAATATTTGTGCGATTAGCCGCAGGAGAGGAAGAAAAGTGAATACACAATGTTACTTCACCCACTGAAATTTCTCAAAGCACAAAGGCGAAGAGAAAAAGATATAAATGAGGAAACAAATGTACTGCTCAGTTTCAGAATTTTTTGTTTTGTGGCCATCGTCCTGAAAATGAGTTCAAACTGGGTCAGATCTGAGTCACTGCTTGACATAATTTGATATTATCAGAGTTCGATTTGATGTTTGAATTCAAATATCTATCTGCTAAACTAACGGTTAAGAATTTATTTAAATACAGAAGATTTATAAAAAACTACATTTTGCATTGAAAAGCCCTAAACAAAAGAGTACTAGCATGAAGAATTAATGCATTTGGTGTTTTTACTCAGGTAATCCCAAAAGTCACAAACACAATCATTTTGAGACACATTCTGACATGAATAAACACATTTAAAAAAAGAGAGAGTGAATCACATTCAAACCCACTACACAAACACTGATGTGATGTATTATCATTCAAGAAAATTTTATTGTAATAAGCCTAATATCCCATTCACTCCTGAGTGCTCATGAGCAACTGAATTTTGTGTAAACTGATCAAAAGAAAATATCTGAGTGACTGAATTCTGTCCCGCAATGATATACTGGTCACCATCACTCAAATGTGTATACACACACAAACACAGCCACACAGAATTTTTCACTGAATGCTTATGAGAAGACAAAAGGACCAGCGAACATCTGTGTGTGTGTGTGTGTGTGTGTGTGTGTGTGTGTGTGTGTGTGTGTGTGTGTGCTTATCTTATTGAAACTTGCTGCCTGGCGCAAAAAAAAAAGACACTCCAGCTGTCTTCCGTGTTGGCGTAAGAC
>OMPJ01046366.1:27014-42914 GCA_900312935.1 Carapus acus | reverse complement strand
ACGTAAATTTACCGTTAATGTATTCCCGTGTTGTCAGGTGAGCAAGTTTGTACATTACAGTCCAGCACAAAGAAGAGTGTTTCACCTCATATTTTCACAGTGATAAGAGTTGCATACAGCATACAAGCTGAGTAAATTGTGTGAATGTGGTGATAGAATGTGTGAGAATGTTCAAGTTAAGAGTGTGTGTGTTATATTAAACAGAGCGCCGCAGCGAGTGACCACGTTAACCGTTCCTGTAGTCCTGTGTTGTCAGATTAAAGAAAAGACACGAACTTCATACACGCCCGGGTCTCCTATTTTGTCCAAGCGTGCAACATTAGCGAGTCTTTCCCCGTAGTCGGGAGAGTCACCATCGGTTCATTTATGCCAAAATGACGCGCAGCAGCTCAATTTCCTTCTTCAATCGCCAGATGGACTGCCTTTAATTTAAAAGCGGCATCGTATGCTTTTCTTCGAGTGTCTTCCAGGTAGATGAGGGTGAATACAAACAACTGATTTACCGGGCCGTAATTTACTGTCAAAGTGCGCATGATGCATCGCACAATTTCATTAGACATTTGTGAACTACACATCAATTTTATTGGTGTACTTTTTTTGGCGCCATGGAAAAAAAAATACATTAGCCGCACCGTGTTTTAAGCCGCAGTGTTCAAAGTTCCGAACAAAAGTAGCGGCTAATAGTCCGGAATTTACGGTAGTTCCATTGATATACTGTATGTAATACACCATATTGATGTATTGACCAAGGTTATCTTTAACCGGCTTTGTTGGACAATTCATGGTGATCGTCTAGTTTTTGCTGGTTTTTGCGATGATACTTGGACTACAAGGGCAACTTATTCAGTCTTTCCTTCCCATGGTCACTTGTTCATTCTAATCAAACATACTCTCTACATAATATCTCCACAGAGAGACACCGGTATTGACAGACATTCAAACTGTATTTTGACCACGAGTTCACACAAAAGTTATATTGATGAGAAAAATAATGAGCAAGATGGCACTGCCGTGAGTCGCCTTGGTCTTTTGGTTTCTCGCACTGTATTCCTTGTTCCATTTTCACATCATTCATGGGGACAGAATCACTCTCATGGAAAATGAAGGGAGGCGCAGTGGAATCCTACATAAATGACAATTGTAGAGCAGACTGTGACAAAGACGTTGATCTACAGACTGTTCTCCTGAACTGCCTGCCATTTTATTCACTGCTGGAGTTCTCCCTCCCGTTCCCACAGACTGAGCCACTGCTGCCCATCTAATATCAGCATCTGTGAGGATGTGTAGGCAGATTAAGACTAGGTTTCGGCTTTGATGTCTTATAATCTGCCGACTCGCTTTCTGTACTTTCTTTCCACTTTCTGTTTTCCCCCAGGCTGATTTTCTTTCCTTAGATGCCGTCGCTGAGTTGTTTTCAGGGTCTGCCGCCTTAAAAATGCTTTCAAATTTCATTGCTTTTTTCACCTGTTGTGATGATGAATCATAGCGTCTACCCAGATTCATACTACCATTACTGTCTTCATGTCTCCTGATGACATTGTTAAAGTTGACTGAGCTCATTTAAGTCAGCTGTTCTGAAAAAATAAAGCTGCCGTGTCTTTTGTTTGTCCAGCTCTGAGTTGAGGTTCGGGCTCATAATGTATCAAACCTGCTGCTCTGTAGACTGCACCCCCATAATTGCTGCTGTGTATTTTCTATTGTTTGAAACACGGTGGCTAACATACAACTCTGACAACAATCCTGACAAAACAGGCTGAGGACAGAGATGTTGTCATTGCTCAATGAGTTGAAAGTGGAGCCAGATGCAATGTAAAATTTCCTCAGTAAAATGAAATGAAATGTGAAGTGTTGTTGATTCTTCCTCTCACTCTCTTCAGATTGTGTCTTGTTTTATTCAGACAGACTTGACTATTATTATAGTGTTTGACCTCAGTACACATAATGTTTTTGGTTGAGTCAACCATCAATGAAACCATATTGTGTCTGTGATAGACATAGAGAGTAAGCAATACACATCTGGATGTGCATCTCTCTCATGCAGTTTTGTGCAATTCTGCTTTGTGTGTGCTTGTGTTCCCACTGAGCATGTTGGCCTTAGTTCAACTTTCAACTCACATTTTTTTTGTCAACAAACCCACCCAACCTGTCTCCAACCTCTTTTCAGAAACACATTTTTATTGTCACTTCTTTAATGATAAACGGCACATATCACAATGCATGTGTAAGTGCTAGTTTCTCCCCCAGAATCAAAGTGCTACTGTCAATCACATCAGTGATGTTATATCCCATACAAAAGTTGCATTATTTTTATTGAAACCCTTAACTTTTTCCTTACCTCATCTCTTTTCCAGAGCTTGTCACCACTGTCATGGGGTGTGCAGTTGTTGACAGATATAGGAGCCAAAATGATCTCATAGAGTAATGTTGGGAGAGGATATTGAGACATCAATTAGATGACTACCTCAAGGAACGTTATCATCTTTCATCACATTCCAAAATACACAGACTCACAGACTCTACATCAGGGGTGGCCAACCAGTCAGAGACTAAGAGACACATTTTTTACTGTGTTACCGCAAAGAGCCACATCATACACATGGGCACACATGGTCATCACCCCATCCCTTCCTATTACACACACACCTCTGCTCAGCCAAATTTATTGTGTGACATTATCATACAGTATTATCATGTCACACACTAACATGATAATGAGAGAAATTGACTCCTACAGTACTAAGATCACAGGCCAGTTACTTTCAACAATGATCATTGTGTGCACTGTCTCACACACAAAAACAAAGTCCATAAACAAAAACATAATAATTTACACTAGCGTTTTTCAAGTGTGACAGTCTCTGAGTGCTTCGTAATTTTCTGGAAAAACTACCTGCTTTTCTGCCTGACTTCTCAAAGTGTCCAACTTGTGCTTGCGAAATTCAGTCCCTTTTGGAAATTCCTTATCGATGTTAGCATGGAGTGAGCTGAAGTGGCGCTGAAGATTTGAAGCTTTGAAATGCGCTAATGACGTCTGACATATCAGGCAGAATGGCTTGCCATTACGTTCAACAAAAAAATATAAACTTTCCCACTCTGTTAAAAACGTCCTGTGTACATCTTCATATTTCTGTTTAGTTGTGCATTTTTTCCCTGCCATTTTGAGTGCAAAATTGGTAACTCGAATGGGTTTGCCCCTCCTGCTTTGCGGAATTTCACCTCATGCGCATGCGCGCTTGACCATACTGATTTCAAGCGAGGCGGACACGCACAAAAAAAACCCCCACACACACAAATGTTGATATGAACGTAAAAGAGCCGCATGCGGCTCGGGAGCCGCGGGTTGGCCAAGCCTGTCATATACTGATACCTCTTATTAGTGAGTAAAGTAATGACTTTATCATCGCTGTGTCCCGATTGTCTTTTTGATACTTCCTCCAGGTAGGAGGAACAATGTACAATACAGGCCACCATGTATCTCTACGACTGGACAAGGAACATCTGGTCAATATCTCTGGTGGGCCAATAACGTACAGCCATCGTCTAGAGGAGATCCGGCTGCATTTTGGCAGTGAGGATGGCCAGGGCTCCGAGCATCTTTTGAACGGACAAGCTTTCTCTGGAGAGGTCAGGATCAATTGTTTAAGCTCAGTCAGCAAACTGTGTGTGATTGTCCAAAGCAGGGGTGCACACACTTTTTTAGCTTGCAAGCTACTTTCAAAATGGCCAAGTCGAAGAGATCTACCTCTCCAAATATAGAATAAATAAATAAATATATATATATGTGTGTGTGTGTGTGTGTGTGTGTGTATATATATATATATACTGTATATATATATATGTATGCACAACCGGTCTGTGTCACTCACATCCGCAGATTCGACCAACTGTCCAATTACAGTGGGAAAATCACAGTAAGCATCCTGCAATTTCCGTCCAAAGCTGCTAGGTCAGGTCCTGCTGTAACTGTGCAAAACAATGCATGTTCAGAGAAACACCCGGCCAAGAGCCAGTCCAGATCTGATATAGATCTCTAAGATTGGCACTGAGGCACGCAGTCTTGCATTGGGTTAAGATTTGTGTCTGTCTCCTGTCCCAACTATAGGGACTGAAATAGTGGCTGAAAACTGGATTGCATTGTCCAATCGGCCTCCATCTTTGACTATTAATCAAATCCTTGTACACAACGTCACTGGCCTTGTGAATCAATTTCATGAATATGTTTGTGCCAGTCACTGGTACGCTGCCCCTCCATTGCACATGAGTGTGCAGTATGACACTTACCACTGCACAGTCCAAACACTGTCAGCATCTTCCGGCAGAGATTGGACACCTATGTTTCATCTTGGGACACCCTTTCTCTCCTTGCACAGATAAATGCCACCCCTGTCCAATCTTCAGCGAGGGAGAGAGTGATGGAATCTTTCTCCAGCAGTTCCTATATATTTGTCAAGTTGAGCTGTTCTGCTCATACCATCCATGGTATGAGCAGAACCAGCTACAATGGTAAAGAGATGGTAGAGAGACATATTTCTACCATTTCTCTGTCTGAGCACTCACCACCCTCACTGATGCATCAAACTATCGCAGAGTTGGGACAAAGGACTGCTCCCTGTGGGGTTCTGGACCTCTGACAAATACTGTAGCCGAATGTAATGTTTGTTTGTCAAGAAGTTAGTAACCCAGGAGACATTGTGTTTTCCAGCTGCATCACCCTCAGCCTCTTTCCCTCTGGTGGAGAACAGATGATGTAGAATGCATTGCGATTTGGAGCTTTGGTAGGCGAGTTGAAGGGGGTCCAGATCAATGTTCCCGCTAATATTTCACGTGTCCGAGCAAACTCTCAAACTCTCTGCGCAGCATTTCCACCTCACCTCTCTTACCTCCGCCGCACTGTTAGCGACGCGCTAAGCCATGTGCTGAGATAGTAGGAGCAGTGCGCGATTGCGCAAGCGCGCAGTTTAGAGGGAACATTGGTCCAGATGACAATGAGCCAACAGCAGGAGCTGCTCCCAGACAAGTCTCCCCAGCATCCACAGACTTTTGAGTAACTTGAATGTGGTGTCTTTTGAACAAGAAAAAGGCAGGACATCTTCCACAGCACTCTGCCCAGGGGTGGGACTTACAGGGGGCTGGGTGGGCGGCAGTCCCCAACCCGCGACCACTTATTCAGCTCTTTTCTCCATCAGACAGAAATGAAAGAACACACACTGACAATATTAGAATTTTGGGTTAGTTGGAATACATTTGGAATTACTAATAACCACGTAGTCTAACCATCAATTTTCAGGATTGCAAGATCAAGGATCAGTTAAGTACCTACCTACCCTACCTACCTAACCCTAATCACAACTTCAACAAAAACTCAGCAGTTATTCCAATATAACCTAATGTGTTAACAGTTCAGTGAATATAACAAGGTGTGGTAGGGATATAGAAGTTGCATTCATTCAAAGTACAGTAGAAACCTGTACTGTACTGTTTTCGCCTCTGGTTTTCCCTCCAATACACAAATGGCAATGTGATCACTGCATATTTCAGTGTGACCTCTTCTTTTGTAATGTCAGGATCCTTGTGCTGACTTCTGCTTCTCCTTCTCTCCTTTCCAGGTCCAGCTGATCCATTACAATCATGAATTGTATACAAACTATACAGAAGCTGCCAAAAGGCCCAATGGACTTGTCATTGTGTCCATGTTCATGAAGGTGAATCAGCTGTGGTGATGTTTTTTGAGCACAGATGTATGTTGGTGCATCTGAATAGATGCACATCTATCTGAATTGATGCACAGCACAATAATGTGGTGTTCACCTAATTTATTTCAGTTATTAAAGTAAAGTAATGGGAAATCTGTAATATCAAGGATTAATTAAAAAGACACTTAATTCCCCCCCTCCTCTTCCTCGATCTCCTCTCACGTGAGGTGGAGAGGGAACTCCGCCTCACTTGCAACCATCCCTCCCCTGCATCCATGTTTCGTAAATGAATGTTACTAATTGGGCTTCTTCCCCAGAATCTTTGTCTTGTGCTTTATTTACCCGCAGCGGGCAGCTAGAACACCACCAGTGATGATGGACCTCCAAACATCTGTGCATCCCTACATCTGTCTCTGTCTCTCTTTATTTCTCTCTCCCTCCCTCCCTCTTTTAACTCAACTGGTCAAGGCAGTTGGCTGCCTAGCTGCAGCCTGACCTGCCCTAGGTTTCCTCCCTTTGATGGAAGTTTTTCCCCGCCACTGTTGCTAATGGGGGATATGTTGGGTCTCTGTATGTCCATCGCATAGACCTTGACTGTTGACATGTTGAGGAGCACTACCTACTCCATCTTGAAAAGCGACTGAAGATAGCTTCTGTTATGATTTGGCACTACACAAATGAAATTGACTTGACTTCACTTAATCATGTACTTTTTTTAACAGAAATGTGTGCCTCCTGAAACTTTAACAAACACCTGGTTGGGTCCTCTTTTATTTGTGCAGCTCAGAATCACATTCAATGTTACAAAGGGCTTTACAGAAAGAAATACAGAGGCAGACCCAAACTCTCTACGAAGACAAGGAGAAACTTGACCTCAGAACTCTACGGAAAAGGGAGGGAAACTTGGCAAAGACAATTCAAAGAGCCATTCCATCTACATGGACGTGCAATAGGAACCGCCGGTAGTATTACATTATTACAAGGCAATATTAAAAATTAGAAGAGGAGGTGAGGGGGCAGGATAATAAGGGAGGACATACATAAAATAAGCATGAAAGGATGTGGTTATGAGATGGATCATGTGGGGAACCAGTCAGAATGGCGGAAATGCTAAGGGAGGCTGGACAGGCAGCACTTGAAGACTGAAGGATGGAGAGAGGCAGGTGCAGCAGCAAATTGTCAATTCAAAGACATTGTTGCCCATGCCAGAGAAATGAATTCTGTCATCTAGCTTTGAACCACTAGAAGTCAGAACTGAGGCCATGGCACAATGCGCTGAAGTGAGATCTTGGCACAGATGAGCTGTAGGGGCCCTCATCTGCACTTTTGAGTCTGATGGCTCTCATTTTGACATTCCTTTTTGACAACAGCTCAAAGATTCTCAATGATGTTGTTGTCAGGCAAGTTTGCTGGCCAATTAACTTGAGTGATACCACAGTCATGGAACCATTTTCTGGTGCTTTGTGTTAGTGTGGGGAGATATTCAATCCAGTTCGGAAATGAACTCAGCATCTTCAAACAGCTTGACAGCTGATGAAAGCCGTTGAAAATGCAGCAAAATGTGTGGTCACTCCTTGTTAGGCTCACACAAGAACTGGCCTGCAGAGTTCAGTGTTTAATCAAGTACCTACCCACCTAATTTATCTCAAAGTAGCCCAACACATGCTAAACACACCTCTGTTTTGATTTTTCTTTTGTCAACAGAAAACAATTGATAAGAATATAAAGCTTATAAAACTTGATAAGCTCTGCAATGTTTTGCGCCTTTAGACTATTTGGCTTTTTCTTTAAATTAATTTGCAGGTAGTGACGGTTGGACATTCTTTTGAGTGAAAGTAGCCTGTGCAGGTATTTTGACTTAATGAGGTGATTACAGTGTAACAATATAGATTTATAATACAATATTTAGCTGTGTCACAATGTTGAATACATTTTAACAAATGAGAGTTTTGGTAAACTGTAGTCCATAACTGTCAAAATTTCTCAGCAGGAGAAGCAGGGCTCAGCAAGGTGAAGCAGGATCATCGGGGCACAGAGACGCAAAGAAATACATGCTCATGTCAAGGTTCTCCCTGTACAAAAGCTAAGAAAAAACATCTCCAGGATACGAGACCTGTCCACATGTGGTCAATAGATGTTCTGGTGCCTAGTGAAGGGCTTTGCAGGGTGGAAAACAGAAAATCTGGAGGCAGGTGTGCAGTCATCAAGCCAGGGAGCATGAACAAATGTGGGCAGCTCCCCCACACCCAAAACAGATAAGGGGAGACATCAGAAAAACACATTATTAAAAAGAGTAAGCTGACACCCCTGCCGGTATTTGTCATTCTTAATTTCTGTGACATCACACGAGAAAATAAATCAAAACTGGGCACAAACCACAATGGAATATTTACATTTTTGAGTGTAAATAACAAATATGATAATACGGCTTGTGATCGAGGGAGAAAGGGGGGATTGTTATTCGTGCATATGCCCCAAGGGTTGTATCCATGCTTGAAGAGAAAGTTGGATTAAGTCGCAGAGGGTATCCCTAGAGGCAAACGACTGGTCATTGGAACAGACCTCAATGACCATTTTGGAGAGGGGAACAGAGATTATGAGGAGGTGCTGGCTAGATAAGGTGTTAGAGTGAGGAACCTAGAGGGACAGATGATAGTGGATTTTGCGGAAAGTAAGGAAATGGCAGAAGTTGACTCCTATTTCCAGAGGAGGTAAGAGCATGGGGTGCCTTGTAAGAGTGGAGGAAGGAGCACACAGGTAGGTTACATCCTGAAAATAAGATGCAGCGGGAAAGTTTATACTACTGTGTTCTCGACCACATGCGGTACGAGGACACAGACACCCAGAAAACAGGAGAGTTCATGGACTTCTCACATTGTGTGTCATTGTGCTTTGATATTTTTGTGAGCTGTTTCACTGGAGTTCAAACAGTGTGAGTCTTTCCAAACAAAGCATGCAGTATAAACCTTTGAGTGACTTGTTCAGATAAAGGTCACATGGAATATATTACTCTACATTGGTTAATGACTATATCTGTATATTGCTGAGATGTATTACTTAGATGTCTGTGTCTTATTTTTTCCTAAATTTCAGATTGCCGAGGTATCAAATACTTTCCTGAGCCGGATGCTAAACAGGGACACAATAACAAGAATAACATATAAAAGTAAGCAACCATTAATTGAGACACCTCAGGGAATGTTTAATCAAAGTCTGGACATTTCAGTAAATACGATTCTGGCATCATCATCGACAATAGCAGCTTGCACTCCGTTCCAGTCACTACTTTCATGAATCCCAATCATTAAGAAATTTAAAAGCAACATCTAGAATTGTCTCAGTCATTTCAGACATTCAGGACTTAAAGTATGGGCCGATTCAAACAAAATTCAATCCATATAATCTGTTTTTCTTGCAGATGATGCATATTTATTGACTGGCCTGAATATTGAGGGGATTTACCCTGAGACAAATAGTTTTATCACATATGATGGATCGATGACCATCCCCCCATGCTTTGAGACAGCAACATGGATCCTAATGAACAAGCCGGTATACCTCACACGGATGCAGGTGAGACTAGGTGATAAACCCATAGGTGAGGACTAACTCTCAAATCCTCTGGAGATGGTCTGTCTGTGCTCATGATTGTCTTCAGGACAACAATAGCTGTTTTTCTGTTTGACACTTGACCTAGTCACTCTCCCAAGAAGTAATCCAGCACAAATATTTGCTCTGATTTTCTACTTGTCTGTCCTCATAAGATGCACTCTCTGCGACTGCTAAGCCAGAACCAACCATCTCAGATCTTTCTGAGTATGAGTGACAATGTTCGTCCAGTCCAGCCCCTCAACAACCGCTGCATCCGGACCAACATCAACTTCAGCGTGCAGGGCAAAGACTGTCCCAACAACAGGGCCCAGAAGCTCCAGTACCGAGGTAAACTTCAAATTTTCCACGTTGAATGGAATAATGATTCAGGTACATCACATCTTTTCAAGCATTTTTGGTTGTTTTAACTACCCATCGATATTATCGGCCCGATATTGGCATAAAAATGTAATATCGATATCGGATTTTTTGGTTTTAAAACCGATAAAATAAAAACAGATAAAAATACAATAATGCTTGCGTTACACCGAGATAGTGCCTATGCGCTCCTGAAGTGTTTACCGGCGCACATATCGGTATCGGCTGATATCGGTATCGGTAAATTGAGAGTTGGGCAATATCGGCATATCGGATATCGGCAAAAAAGCCAATATCGGACATCCCTAGTTTAAACCTATTTTTGTGTCCTCAGTATGTTGCATGGAGTCTTGTTGTATTGTGTCTGCCAGTTCACTCGCCTCTAACCCCTACTCAGCCAAAGCATTTGCAAGTTGTACATGTGACACGGTGCATAGCAAACAGGAAAACACTTACCAAAAATACACGTGTGAATTCTAATGCCTAGTGAGGTGCTCGTAAGTGCAATGTTTGTAGTTGAGCTGTTAATGTATCATGTTTACACAGAACAGCCATATGAATGAGCATATGTAAATACATCGCATGGCCAAATTATCTTTGGCTGACTCAAATGATGATGATGATGCTATATGCACCAACATGCATGCACTGAAAACTGTTCCATTCATTGCAGCAGTAGGAGTTGATGTGTATAACAATGCTAGTGCTGCCCACTAGCGGCTCCAAATTCATACATGTTACAATTTACAATAGCCGTCCAATAAAAATCTAAGTTAGAACGTTGGAACTGGAAATTCCCCTACGGCAATTGATATGTTTGTGCATTTGTGTGCTTGATTGCATATTTGATATTTTCTTTCTCTTCCTTCTTTCTTTCTTTCTTTCTTTCTTTGTTTCTTTCTCTTTCTTTCTTCATTTCTTTCTTACTTTCTCTCTGTTCACATGCCATATCCCACAGCTCCCTTTGCTGGGCCAAGTCACACCTAATTCAGCAATGCCTTATGTTGAAATTCATATTGAAGGATAAAGAAATCAAGCATCTTGTTTCCTTCTCATGAATCCCATCTCTGCCTTAAGCATGAAATATCTGCAAGTGAAGTCACATGCTGATATTGATTCAGGGTGTGAATGACAAAATAAAACAATTGTGATTTGGCTCACTGTGAGCTTAGATATTTTTTCATTGTGATTTGAAATAGTGAAGAATGTGAGGATGGATCCAAGACAGCTTAGCGACTTAAACATGCATGGAATCGGTCTATTGAGCACTCAGGAATGGACAAGTTCCTCTGAGCACTCTCAGTCTATGTGTTTGCCTGTCCGCCTCTCGGTTTATGTATAAGCTCTGCGTTAGGCACCCCATGTTTAACATGTTGATGTGCGCCACCATATACTGTATAATCTCTCCTTTGCCACCAACGCTGACCAGATTCTCTTCTTTCTAAAATGTGTGTTCATTCATGAGACCCTAACTCTTCATGTGTCCGTTTGAAGTTTTAGCTCTCACTGTGAGCAACTGCCTGTAGTTCACATTCCATACTGTCTCCATCATAAATTTAATGTAAAATTTACAAGGCTTCCAACCAGCACAGATACAACATGAAAAACAGAAAACAAGGCAGACACACTCAATGTGGGTCGTGCACACGCCCATGCATGTATACGCGTGTGCAAAAGTGTACAGACAGGAGGCTTGATGGAGGAGATATCACACTGTAATCTGTCTGGGTAGTGTGCTTTGGTGAAGGATATTGCCCCATGCCCATGTTATGTGTGTGTGTGTGTGTGTGTGTGTGTGTCTGTATCTACACCTGACAAAATGTTAGCTTTCATGTTGGATTTAGCCACCTCTCTGTTAAGCGCCAGCCATTTTAATCAAACACTTTTATTTTAAGTAGGAATTCCGCTAGGTTTTCCGCAGTAATTCAGCTTTTGTTTTATGGCATTTAGCCCTGTCAGAAATGTGGTATTTCTAGACCAGTGTTTCCAAACCGTGGCTAAAGTATTCGAGTGCGCAGCCCCGTCAACAACTTTCGGTCGAGCAAAAAAAAATAGTCGCTACCACCCACTGCTACAACCCTGCGTCGACAACTCTCGGTCAGGCGAAAATATAGTCGCTAGCAACCCTTCCCCACCCCTTGTCGACAACCTCCGGTCAAGCGAAAATATAGTCGCTAGCAACGCCGTGGAAATATTTACTTCGTCAAAATGTGATCCAGCTGAAAAAAGGTTGGGAAACACTGTTCTAGACAACTAAAATTAGGTGAACAATTGCAAAGATGTACTCTGATGAGTTGTACATTTATTGAATCATCGCCGCTCTTCCTCTTTTTTTGTCTCCCCAAGTAAATGAGTGGCTGCTGAAATAGCCTCATCAGGATGAACGTGCCAGCAATCGTCAGTGATGGAAAAAAGCTGTGGGCAAATACGAGAAGAATTCATACTTTGCTCAGGCCGACATCTCATCCAGAACTGTTTCACTGCATTGTGTAAAAAAAGTGGTACTGACCAGGACTACAATGAGTAACTACGCCTTGCAAGACTCTTTTCATATGTTTTCATATGTAAACCTGTTCAGCTCATAATATGAAGTTCAATGACTACACTTTGAACATTTTGATACTTATAACACCTCTCCGGGTGATACCCAAAAAATACACAGAGAAACTCCACTGATAGCCTCCCAAAGATGGAAGTGATATGTTGAAGCCTTTGTACATAAAAATGCTGTGATCAGAAGGCCAGGTCAAGGGCCAAATGAGTTTTGCAGCAGTGGTTGAGATGAAATGGTCAAGATGCGCATGCAAACAATGTGAGGGAACAACCAAATCAAGGAGGATGGGACACAGCCTTATCTTGTGACATTTCCCAAAACAAAATTTCGAGGAATGTTGAGGAAATTGAGCGGCAAACATTTCAAGCCTCAAAGATGCCTTTGCCTCATTTGTATATAAAATGATCATCGTTGCTTGATTATCATAACTACTACAAATTAATATGTGAAATAATATGTGAAATAATTTCAATCATTCAAAAAATTTCCTGAGAACATTATATGATAACTTCTGATTTTCAAGTATCTGAATTTTGGAGCGCCTCTAAGGATGAGCTGATGCCTTTCTTTTCTTTGGCTCTTTACAATGGTCATACACAGTGTTTGAGTGATGTTACCTGCCAAATAAATGTGTCTAAAAGTATTTATTCTGCTGTAAAATGCATTTATATTCACTATCAGCTGTCTGCCATTATCCCTACGTTTGTGTGAGGAATTAGAGGTTGATAAAACTGTGTCCAATACTATCTTGGCACATCCATTACTGCCTTGGTATTATCTGTGTAATACAGATAGATTGTAATTGTTTGAGCGCCGGGGTAGGATGGACCTCTTAGTTTATTTCTGACTAAAATCTGAACTGTTGCAGCACCCGAAGGGTGGCCACCTTATATGAGCCATATAAGGTGCAACCAAAAAATTGGTGTATGACAAAAACTCGGTGTGAAACAGTGATTACATATAGAGTACAAGCAAGATTTAAAAAAAGAAACTGCATTTCCAACACCGATGCTGTACACCATGTGGTGAACTATTACAATGCAGAGATCTATGTCCACGTCATGAAACAATGATGGCAAATCTTGGGAATGACCTCCCTGGTCATGCTTATAAAAGATCACACCGAATGGGGAGTGGCAGTAAAAGGAGAGAGGGTGTTTGTTAGAACACTATTTGTTTTTGCAAGGTGGATATGATGAGCTAATGCTGATGAAAATGACTGCTTTTCAATGTCTGCACAAGAAATTGTTACAAATTTGAGTCTGACTCATCCAAACAAAATATTGTCAACTACAACAAAAATGCTAAACAGGAATCAGGAATCAATTTTATTATCATAACAGCAATTGCAATGTGCAATTAAATTGAGGTGCTGTGTTCTTGTGCAAAAATGCTAAACAGGAATCAGAAATCAGGAATCTTTTACAGTCATTACAGCAACTGCAATGTGCAATTAAATTGAGATGCTGTGTTCTGGTGCAAAACAAGTAAGAATGAATAACAAAGCGCTTCGATTGAATATATTATTTCTGCCTTGTTTTTAAAGTCTCAAAACAGTGAGTCAGCTGCTTCAATGAATGTCTCTTTTTCTACCTCTCTGTCCTGGAAGGACTTCTTGTTATTAACGTATCATATTTTCCATGAAGAGTTCAAAAATGCCACTCCACATGTCCCTTCTTGGGCATTGCGATTGTAGTCTGCCAGATGAGGTAATAGCACTTTGAAAATGACATTGTGAAAAACTAGTCCAAGTCCCATTGCGGGTGAAAGTGATAAGTTTTTGACTTCTTACTTGGTCCAGCAACCCTACTCATTTTTTGGTGAGTGGGGTTTCTTTACTTTAAAGGAAAAAAGCGGGGGCTCAAAACACATGGTGATAACATGCACAAGCTTGTTAGTTGTGCTGCACGCCACTGTTGTTTGGGTAGGGAGCAGTGTGGGGGAAGTGTGGGAGATGTATAAAATATTAAAAAGTGACTGTGCGTATCCAATGGCAGTGAAGATCCAACAGCAGTGCAAAGTACAACGGCTGTGCAAATGGCAGTGCAAAGGTGGCTCAAAGTGGCTAAAGTGAGGTAGGCGACTGAGTGAGTGGGAGGGAACCTGGGAGAGAGTTCAGCTTCCTAACAGCTTGGTGGATAAAGCTATCCCTTAGCCCGCTAGCCTGCTCCTCACCCGAAGGCTCCTCAGACTGAAGAAGCTGTATATGGGGTGTGTGATGTCACCTGCGACTTGGAGTGCTTTGCGGGACAGGCGTGTGTTGTAAATGTTTTGTAGGGAAGGGAGTGGGGCACCGTCGATCTTCTCAGCTGCTCTCACTATGCACAGCATTGTTTTTCGGCAGGACGCTGCACAATCACCGTGCCACACAGTTATGCCGCTGGACAGGATGCTCTTGATTGTACCCCAGCAGAAGCAGCGCATTGTGGGGGCCGGGGCTTTGGCTCTGCTCAGTTTGCGGAGGAAGTAGTAGTAGTGACTAGTAGTAGCGTTGGTGAGCTTTCTTGGCCAGTGATGAGGTGTTGGCTTTCCAAGAGGGTCCTCAGTGATGTGCATACCAAGGAATTTGGTGAATGACCCAATGTGCTTCTTGATGAGCATCTCAAAGCACTTCATCACCACAAGAGTCAGTGCAACTGGTCTGAAGTCATTAAGACTGCCTGGAGATTGTTTTTTCAGCAGAGGCACAATGACAGAGGACTTCAGAGAGGGTTGGATGACGTACTGGCACAGAGACTGGTTAAAGATCCTGGTCAGGACCCCTGCCAGCTGATCTGCACAGTCCTTAAACACACATCTAAGAATGCTATCTGGTCCCACTACTTTGCAAGAATAGATGGCCAGCAGTGTGCGTCTCACCTCTTGCTCCTCTACCCTGAAGGTGAGGTCGTTGGTCATATGATGGGCTCTGGGGATCTCTGAAGATTCCACTTGGCAAAGTGGTGGTCAAGATCCTCTGCCAGAGTGGCATCGCCTCCCACATTACCACGGTTAGTCCTGTGGTTGGTGATGTGCTGGAGACCCAACCACACCTGCGTGTTGTTATTGCTTTCCAGGTGGTCCTCCGTTTTTTTGTTGTACTCCAACTTGGCCTCTCGGATGCCCCTTTCCAGGTTGGCACTGGCTGTGCTGTGGAGAGCCATGTCGCTAGACCTAGAAGCAGTGCTCCTTTCCTTCAGCAGCTTCAGTACCTTGCTGGTCATCCAGGGCCTCTGAATGGGGAAGACTGATTTGTTTTCTTACTGTGACAGTGCAGTGTCTGTGCAGTGCTCGATGTAGCATTGCTGGCAATGATATTTTCGCTCTACCGAAGGTTTTCGGCGGGGGTGGGAGGGTTTGGCAACGACATGCTCCGCCGAACCCCATAACACTGTGTCATCAAAGCCCTGGGTTAAGAACCACTGCTCTAGCTGCAGAGAGGCTTGCTCTGGCAAAGTGATAACTGTCCTTGTGGTGATGGGGTCGGTTATCTTAATTGGGTGATGTCAGGTCTATACACCTTAACACCCTGTAAGAAAGAAGACACAAGAGAGTCAACGTCCTTTACTCTAGAGGAGAGTCAGCCAGGCCAGCACAGTTACATGCCACCTAACTACTCTGGCTTGGTCTGACTGCTCGCCTCTCTTTTATTTCCTTAGGGTGGTTCCCTAGTTACATAAAGATGCAGCTTCTATAGGATGGGGG
>OMPJ01046366.1:0-26994 GCA_900312935.1 Carapus acus | reverse complement strand
GCTTTTCTGCCTGACTTCTCAAAGTGTCCAACTTGTGCTTGCGAAATTCAGTCCCTTTTGGAAATTCCTTATCGATGTTAGCATGGAGTGAGCTGATGTGGCGCTGAAGATTTGAAGCTTTGAAATGCGCTAATGACGTCTGACATATCAGGCCGAATGGCTTGCCATTACGTTCAACAAAAAAATATAAACTTTCCCACTCTGTTAAAAATGTCCTGTGTACATCTTCATATTTCCGTTTAGTGTGCATTTTTTCCCTGCCATTTTGAGGGCGAAATTGGTAACTCGAATGGGTTTGCCCCTCCTGCTTTGTGGAAATTCACCTTGTGCGCATGCGCGTTTGACCATATTGATTTCAAGCGAAGTGAACACACACAAAAAAAACCCACAAACACAAATGTTGTTATGAACGTAAAAGAGCCGCATGAAACCAGTCAAAGAGCCGCATGCGGCTCGGGAGCCGCGGGTTGGCCAGGCCTGCTCTACATACTCATCAAGCTGCAGCTGTAATGGAGATGTGTTCAGTTGCTAAGTCTAGACATGCGCTGATTTGTGCTCACTAAATTAATTCATCAAATAGCTTATGAGGACAACAAAATCATGGATCAAATTAAAGTGCAGCTTATTCCTTTTTAATTGTGCTTATATAGTTTATTCTCTCCTGTGTTTGACTGCATTTAGTGCCCAAAGGATTGTACTCAAACGAAAATAACATTTGATAACATGCTACTGTGTTTCCATCTGTAGCATTAGCACAGATGGGCTTTAATGATAGTATGTTATGATAATGATGACCTCTGGGTCGTATCATAAGAAACACTATGAACCCGCATTGCTATGCTGACGACACACAACTGTATCTATCAGTGAAACCTGAGGAAACCAACCATCTGGCTTAACTTCAGGCTTGCCTTGGGGACATAAAAACATGGACAACACCTTACTTTCTGTTGCTCATTGAAAATAACATTGAAGTTATTGTTGTTGGTCCAGAGCCCCTTAGACATACCCTGTGTAATGATATTTCAGGCATTCGCAACAAGACACTGAAGCCTCTCCAGCTGGTTCAGAATACTGCAGCACGTATACTGGCAGGAATAAAGAAAAGAGACCACATTTCTCATGTGATAGTTTCTCTGCACTGGCTGCCTATAAAATGGAGAATAGAATTTAAAATCCTTCTCCTCACCTTCAAGGCACTCAATAATGAGGCACCATCATACCTAAAAGGGATGATTATGCCTTATCATCCATCCATAGCTCTGTGATACGAAAACGCAGGGTTGCTGGTGATTCCTAAAATCAGCAAAGGCAGAATGGTGGCAGGTCCTTAAACCATCAGACTCCTCTCCTGGGGAACCATCTTCCAGCTTCAGTCCGATGGGCAGACACCGTCACCACTTTTAGAAGAGGGCTAAAGACTTTCCTTTTCAATAAAGCTTATAGTTAGACAAAACTATGCGGCCAGAATTAGACGATGCACTAGGCTTGTCTCTCCTCCTCCTGTTCTTGGATCTCCTCTCCCTCTTCACCTCATTTGCATCCATTCCTCTCTTGCATCCATGTCTCGTAAATGCATTTTACTAATTGGGCCTCTTCCCCATAGTCCTTGTCTTGTGCTTTACTATACCGCAGCCGGCAGCAAGAACACCACCAGTGATGACAGACGTCCAAATATCCAGGTCCTGCTCCTGCTGCTGTGCATCCCTACACCTCTCTCTGTCTCACTCTCTGTCTCTCCCTCTCCTTCTCTATCTCTTTCAACCCAACTGGTCAAGGCAGTCGGCCGCCCACCTGCAGCCTGGCCTGCCCGAGGTTTCTTCCTTTTAAAGGAAGTTTTTCCATGCAAATGTTGCTGATGGGGGATATGCTGGGTCTCTGTGTGTCCATCCCATAGACCTTGACTTTTTACAGAGGAAGCAGGGGCTGGGGACTTAGAGGTGGATTCGTTCATCACCCAAGCTGAAGTCACTGAGGTGGTTAAAAAGCTCCACGGTGGCTAGGCACCACGGGTGGATGAGATCCGCCCTGACTACCTCAAGTCTCTGGATGACGCAGGGCTGTCATGGCTGACATGCCTCTGCAACACGGCAGTTGGGGACATTGCCCCTTAACTGGCAGACTGGTGTGGTGGCCCTCTGTTTAAGAAGGGGGACTGGAGGGTGTGTTCCAATTACAGAAGGGTCACACTCCTCAGCCTCCCTGGGAAAGTCTGTTCAGGGGTAGTGGAGAGGAGAATCTGGCCGATAGTCAAACCTCAGATCCAGGAACAATGCAGGTTCCGTCCTGGCCATGGAACAATGGACCAGCTCGACGCTCTCCGCAGTGTGCTGGAGGGATCATCGGAGTTTACCCAACTAGTCCACATGTGCTTTGTGGGATTTGAGAAGGCATTTGACCGGGTCGCTCATGGTGCTTTGTGGGGGGTGCTCCGGAAGTATGGAGTCCATAGCCCCTTACTAAGGGCTGTGCGGTCTCTATACAACCACAGCAAGAGCTTTGTTCGCATTGCTGGCGGTAAGTCAGACCTGTTACCAGTGCATGTTGGCCTCCGGCAGGGTTGCCCTTTGTCACCGGTCCTGTTCATTATTTATATGGACTGGATTTCTAGGCCCAGCCTGGGGCCGGAGCGGGTCCAGTTTGGGGACCACAGGATTTCATCGCTGCTTTTTGCAGATGATACTGTCCTGTTGGCGCGCTCAGACCAGGACCTCCAGCCTGTGCTGGGACAGTTTGCAGCCGAGCGTGAGATGGCCGGGATGAGAATCAGCGCCTCTAAATTGAAGGCCATGGTTCATGACCGGAAAACGGTGGTTTGCACCCTTCGGATTGGGGACAAGATGCTGCCTCAAGTGGAGGAGTTTAAGTATCTTGGGGTCCTGTACAGGAATGAGGATAAAATGGAACGGGAGATCAACCGACGGATCTGTGCAGCAGCGGCAGTGATGTGGTCAATGTACGGGTCCATCGCGATGAAGGAGGAGCTGAGCCAGAGAGTGGAGCTGTCTGTTTACCGGTTGATCTAAGTCCCTGCCCTCTCCTATGGTCATGAAAATCTAGAATACAACAGCTAAATTGAGCTTCCTCCGCAGGGTGGCGGGACGCACTCTACGAGATAGGGTGAGGACCTCTGTCACCCGGGAGGAGCTCAATGTAGAGCCGCTCCTCCTCCACATTTAGAGGAGCCAGTTGAGGTGGCTCAAACATCTTTTCCGGATGCCGCCTGGATGCCCTCCTGGCATCCTGGCCCCATGGAAGACCTAAGCCGTGCTGGAGGGACTATGTCTCCCAGCTGGCCGGGGAACACCTTCGGGTCGTCCCAGAGGAGCTGGAGGAGGTGTCCGGGAGAGGGAAGTCTGGGCTTCCCCTCTGAGACTGCTGCCCCCACAACCCAGCCCCGTACAAGCTGCAGAAAATGGATGGATAATGGATGGATGTTTACATGTTGAGGAGCTTTACCTGCTCCATCTTGAAAAGCGCCTAGACATAATTTCTGTTGTGATTTAGCGCTACAGAAATTAACTTGACTTGACTTACTGCAATTTGATTGGATTACCTGCCCATATTTCTTGTTATAACAACTACCTCACGTAAAGGGCGTGTAAAAATTTTGTGCCTTAGCAGGACTAATCATTTTTCTTTTTGCTATTTGCATGAACCCAGAGAGAACGTTGTCATTGTTGACTGAACTAACTCAGATCAGCAGTTCTGTAAGCTGTTTTGGAGTTGTTCAACTCAGTTTTCACAGTTAGCTTTAGAGTTATATAGAATTAGAGCATACATCTCTCGACAGTTAACATTGAGTTATCTCTTAGCATTAACATTCCCTTCTTTTCCACCCTGTTCCTCCCTTTGCTCACTGGTTTTTCCCAAAACCCTGTCTTCCTGATCTAGGGTCCTCCTGGTCCCCCTGGTATACCTGGTCCACCAGGAAAACGAGGTTCACAGGTGAGTTGATGGGTGCTTAAGGATAACCTGGCACAGTTCTGTTTAAAATACGGATGTAGTTGACGTTGCTTTGACCTGCTTTTGGAAAATATTGCTTCAGATGGTTTGTTTATTCAACCACAAAGCTAAATAAGTCCCAAAATAATATTGACCCGTCTACCAAAACAGCTGTTTTTATGAATCCTATCAAACTTCAATGTAAATATCGTAGTTTTCGGACTAAAAATCGATTAGGAGTATAAGTTTCACAAAATTTAACAATTTGAAATGTATTATTTGTTAATGTCATTAATTATTAGTTATTTTATTGATTTTTATTTTACCAAATCTGGGACCAAGAACAGCCATTTCATCTTGAAAGTCAAGTTTTGATAATAATCGAATAGAGTGAAACAGGCTGAATAGATGTACAGCACGCTAGTATAGCACATTGATGGTTATTCAGCTACATAGGCATAGTCAAAGAACTGAATATGTCTTGTATGTTGACGTAACAATCACTCAGGTAGTACTAAACCCTCAGTCTCAATCCATATCACTAAAACCATTGAATTCTTCATCCTCTGCATTGCATCTGAGCAGCTCTGCAAACTCGAGAAGAAAATGAAGCGCCTCTTCCTCTTCTGCACCAAAGAAAAAGCGGCACTTAAATTGCTGTAATGTTGAAGATTTTAGTTGCACAGTATTACAATACAGAGTATTACATACCAGTGTGTAAGGCCAGAATGCCCTTGTGCGATTGTCATTGTGACAATGATGAATATGTGAAATTGTATATTTCAATAATTTCACGCATACATCGCATCTGACCATAAGTCGCACCCCAAACCAAGCGATTAAAAAAAAGTGAGACTTTTACTCTGGAAAATGCGGTAATGAGATAGATACAGTACAACCAGGTCGTAGTTGTGACTTGCAACATCTAAAATATCTTCAGTTTAAATGTGCAAATATTTCTACTTAAGAGTATTTATCTATCTGTACTGTACCAGTACCTCTAAACTTGATATGGTAAGGTGGTCATACAGTCTATGAACGTAGTAAGGTCATGCAAATTCATAAACTGCTACGCAAAGATACACTGACGACAGAAAAAGTCTTTTCATGTTCAAAGTTAATGGCATGGCAATGCATTTGCACGACCGTGGAGCTGAAACAGGAAATGAGAAGTGGCCCATTGCTCTATGCTTTGTACTTGTCATAAGGCAACCAGCAGGCAGCAGGTGACTGATGTGACAATAAAGCTGCAAGTGTCTGGAAAGATACAGTTTGTATCACGAAAATGAGAAACATGGCTGTGATGTATTGCTATGGGACAGACGAATGACTGATTATTCACAATTTGTGATGAATGATGATGATGATGTTGCAGTGGTTCATACCACATTTGCACTCTGATTGTGAGTGTCCGTCATACTCATCACTTAAGCTATGCCATTCTTAACTGTAGCCACCGACATACACAACATTTGTACATAGAGCAAGACATATTTTGCTAAATACAAATGCATATGTATGACTGTGTGAGAACAGGTCTTTAAATTGCACAAATGGCAATCAGAACCTTTAAGCTTTAAGCTACACACACACACACACACACACACACATACAGTACAGGCCAAAAGTTTGGACACACCTTCTCGTTCATTGCGTTTTGTTTACTTTCATGACTATTTACATTGTAGATTCTCACTGAAAGCATCAAAACTATGAATGAACACGTTTAGTTATGTACTTAACAAAAAAAGGTGAAATTACTGAAAACATGTTTTATATTCTTGTATCTTCAAAATAGCCACCCTTTGCTCTGATTACTGCTTTGCACACTCTTGGCATTCTCTCGATGAGCTTCAAAATGTCGTCAGCTGAAATTATTTTCCAACAGTCTTGAAGGAGTTCCAAGAGGTGTTTAGCACTTGTTGGCCCCTTTGCCTTCACTCTGTGGTCCAGCTCAGCCCAAACCATCTCAATTGGGTTCAGATCCGGTGACTGTGGAGGTCAGGTCATCCACCGTAGCATTCCATCACCTTCTTTTTTAGTCAAATAGCGCTTTCACAGCCTGGAAGTATGTTTGGGGTCATTATCCTGTTGAAAAATAAATGATGGTCCAACTAAACGCATACAGGATGGGATGGCATGCCGCTGCAGGATGCTGTAGTAGCCATGCTGGTTCAGTGTGTCTTCAATTTTGAATAAATCCCCGACAGTGTCACCAGCAAAACACCCCCACACCATCACACCTCCTCCTCCATGCTTCACAGTGGGAACCAGGCATGTGGAATCCATCCGTTCACCTTTTCTGCGTCTAACAAAGACACGGTGGTTGGAGCGAAAGATCTCAGATTTGGACTCATCAGAGCAAGGCATATATTTCCACTGGTCTAATGTCCATTCCTTGTGTTTCTTGGCCCAAACAAGTCTCTTCTGCTTACTGCCTCTCCTTAGCAGTGGTTTCCTTGCAGCTATTTGACCACGAAGGCCTGATTCGCGCAGTCTCCTCTTAACAGCTGTTGTAGAGATGGGTCAGCTGCTAGAACTCTGTGTGGCATTCATCTGGTATCTGATCTGAGCTGCTGTTAGCTTGTGATTTCTGAGGCTGGTGACTTGAATGAAATTGTCCTTAGAAGCAGAGGTGACTCTTGGTCTTCCTGTCCTGGGTCGGTCCTCATAAGTGACAGTTTGGTTGTAGTGCTTGATGGTTTTTGCGACTCCACTTGGGGACACATTTAAAGTTGTTGCAATTTTTCGGACTGACTGACCTTCTTTTCTTAAAGTGATGATGGCCACTCGTTTTTCTCTAGTCAGCTGATTGGTTTTTGCCATATTATGAATTTTAACAGTTGTTCAATCGGGCTGTCGGCTGTGTAGTAATCTGACTTCTACATAACATTACTGATGGTTGCAACCCCATTGATAAAGCAACAAATTCCACAAATAAACCCTGATAAGGCACACTGGTGAAGTGAAAACCATTTCAGGTGACAACCTCTTTAAGCTCATTGAGAGGATGCCAAGAGTGTGCAAATCGGTTAACAGAGCAAAGGGTAGCTATTTTGAGGAAACTTGAGTATAAAACATGTTTTCAGTTATTTCACCTTTTTTTGTTAATTACTTAACTCCATATGTGTTCATTCATAGTTTAGATGCCTTCAGTGAGAATCTACAATGTGAATAGTCATGAAAATAAAGAAAACGCAATGAATGAGAAGGTGCGCCGAATTTTTTGTCTAGTACTGTATATATGAATAAGAATATACCATACATAAATGTATAACTGTATGTATATGTTCATTTATATCCAGTATGTTTAGACATACCGCAGAACCTTAACTAGGAACTCTAAAGAGCTTTATTCACATACATCAATAGATACACACATTTACTGTATTATGTACATATGTTTACCGTGTATATATGCGTCTATGTAAATAGCACACACTTAATTTCCTTATGTTCATATAGAATCATTACGCCCCAGTCTAGGGATGCCAAGGACATAACATGAAGGTGCCACTGTCCTCCCTAAATTTCAAGTAGCCACAAGGAAACTGGGTTTCCTTGTTATTTATGTACACACATAAATCAATGACCTTATAAACGTACATAAACCATACAACATGGTTACTTAATCTTTGGGGCGGACCTAGGTCAAAATAACAAAACTGTCAGCCGTCATCTTGGCTCTATTTATGTCAGGTGGCTCCCTGTTGCAGCCAACCACGGGCCAGGGCCTGAAACACATCCACCAAAAATAGTCGTGTCTTGGCACACTTCTGTTTGCTTGGCAAAAAGACAGAAAGCAAAGAGCACTGAAACAGCAAATGAAACATTCAATGACCACAGTCATAACAACAATATTCTGATTTACATACATACATACAGTACATACATACATACATACATACATACATACATACATACATACACGTGTGCTTGCATGCATACAGATATACTGTATATACAAGGAGTCCCCGGCATATCATGTATGTAAATAATACAGACATGATAGTCAAAGGATAAGTTTACTGCAAATTGATATGAAAAAACTGACATGTTTTAAAAAAACAAGACATCTAAATGTCAGTGATAAATGTTAAAATATCTGTGATTACCAATACAGCAGGCACTAATTGTGCGGATGAATACAGCGTCTTTCAATTCAGTTCAATTCGATTTAATTTGTATAGCGCCAAATGATAACAGGAGTTATCTCAAGGCGCTTTACAGGATACAGGTAGTGCTCCTCAGCATGTTAACAGTCAGGGGCTATGGGATGGACACACAGACACCCAACACATCCCCCATTAGCGAAGAAACCTCGGGAAGGCCATGCTACAGGTGGGCAGTCAACTGCCCTGACCTGTTGGGTTGGGAGAGAGAGGGAAGGAGAGAGAGACAGAGAGGCAGAGAGAGACAGACACAGGTGTAGGGATGCACAGGAGTAGGGATGCACAGCAGCAGCAGGAGCAGGACCCAGATGTTCAGAGGTCCGTTATCACTGTTGTTCTAGCTGCCAGCTACGGGGTCATGCATTGGGGAGGTCGGTAGCCAATGAAGACAGCGTCACCTCCAGTCACCGCTTTCTCAACTAAAGTGGACATCATGAAGCATTCAGAAAGGCGCACTAGCAAGGCCACAGACGCACATGGCTATGCTAGCGCTAGCGAGGCTACAGAGGCAGCCCTCTAAACCACCACTACCCAGTATCTTCCTCACCAATGCCAGATCCCTGATCCATGAACTGAGGCCATAGCTGCATTCTGCTGCTTTCCCTTTTATACCTCTAGTACTGGACCCCATATGAAGAAAGAAAAAAAAAAGATGTTCACGTCGCCTGGACTAGCATCACCGGGGCCCCACCGTGGAGCCAGGCCTGTGGTTGGGGCTTCCCAGCGAGCGCCTGGTGGCCGAGCCTCTGCCCACGGGACTCGCCCGGGCACAGCCCGAAGGGATGACGTGGGCCTGCCCTCCAGTGGACCCACCACCTGCAGGAGGGGCCGTAAGGGGCCGGTGCATTGTGTTATGGGTGGCGCTCAAGGGGGTGGGGGCTTGGCGACCTAAACCCCGGATAGATCAGCTGGTTTTCGGAACATGGAATGTCACTACACTGGGGGGGAAGGAGCCCGAATCGGTGCGGGAGGCTGAGCGTTACCGACTAGAAATAGTCAGGCTCACCTCTATCCACAACCTGGGCTCTGGATCCCAACTTCTCGAGAGAGGATGGACTCTCTTCCACTCTGGAGTTGCCCGTGGGGAGAGGCGGCGAGCAGGAGTGGGCTTATTAATTGCCCCCCAGCTCTGCCGTCACGTGTTGGAGTTTTCCACAATGAACGAGAGGGTTACGTCCCTGCGCCTTCGGGCCGGGGACAGGTCTCTCACTGTTGTATCGGCATATGGGCCAAAAAGCAGTGCGGAGTACCCAGCCTTCTTGGAGGATCTTGGGGGGGTACTTGATCGTACCCCACCTGGGGACTCCATCGTTTTACTAGGGGACTTTAACGCCCACATAGGCAACGACAGTAGTGCCTGGACGGGTGTGATTGGGAGGTACGGCCTCCCTGATCTGAACCCCGAGTGGTGTTCTGTTGTTGGACTTCTGTGCTAATCACAGTCTGTCATCCACAAACACCATGTTCAAACATAAGGGTGTTCATTTGTGCACTTGGCACCAGGACACCCTAGGCCGGGGGTCAATGATCGATTTTGTAATCATGTCATCTGACCTCCGGCCGAATGTAGGCTGCGGGTGCCTGTCGTGGCCGCAATCCCCAAACCGGGTGGCGGACACTGGAAGTAAGGGATGCCATCAAGCTGAGGAAGGAGGCCTACAGGGCTCTTTTGTCCTGTGGGTCTCCTGAGGCAGCTGACAGGTACCGGCAGGCCAAGCATGCGGAAGCATGGGCTGTTACAGAAGCAAAAACATGGGCCTGAGAGGAGTTCGGAGAGGCCATGGAGAGGGACTATCGGTCGGCCTCGAGAAAGTTCTGGCAAACCGTCCAGCGCCTCAGGAAGGGGAAGCAGTGCTCCACCAACACTGTCTACAGTGGAGGCGAGGAGCTGCTGACCACAACTGAGGATGTGGTCGGGCGGTGGCAAGAATACTCGGAGGATCTCCTCAACCTCACTTACATGTCTTCCATAGAGGAGGTAGAGGCAGAGGACCCGGAAGTGGACTCGCTCATCACCCAAGCTGAAGTCACCGCGGTAGTTAAAGAGCTGCACGGTGGCAAGGAGCCGGGGGTGGACGAGATCCGCCCCGAGTATCTCAAGTCTGTAGATGTTGCAGGGCTGTCATGGCTGACACGCCTCTGCAACATCACATGGCAGTCGAGGACAGTGCTCTTGGACTGGCAGACCGGGGTGGTGGTCCCTCTGTTTAGAAGGGAGACCGGAGGGTGTGTTGCAATTACAGAGGGATTACACTCCTCAGCCTCCCCGGGAAAGTCTACGCCAGGGTGCTGGAGAGGTGAATCCGGCCGATAGTGGAACCTCAGATCCAAGAGGAACAGTGCGGGTTCCGCCCTGGCCGTGGAACACTGGACCAACTCTATACTCTCCACAGAGCACTGGAGGGACCATGGGAGTTTGCCCAACCAGTCCACATGTGCTTTGTGGACTTGGAGAGGGCATTCAACCGGGTACCTCGCGGTGCTCTGTGGGGGGTGCTCCGGGAGTATGGAGTTCATGGCCCCTTATTACGGGCTGTGCGGTCTCTATACGACCGGAGCAGGAGTCTGGTCCGCATTGCATGCAGTAAGTCAGACGTATTCCCAGTGCATGTTGGCCTCCGGCAGGGCTGCCCTTTCTCACCAGTCCTGTTCATTATTTACATGGACAGGATCTCTAGGCGCAGACAGGGTCCGGAGGCGGGATCCAGTCTGGGGACCACAGGATCTCACCGCTGCTTTTTGCAGACGATGTTGTCCTGTTGGCACCTCCAGGGCAGGGCGGTTTGCAGTCGAGTGCAAGATGGTGGGGGTGAAAATCAGCACCTCTAAATCTGAGGCCATGGTTCTTGACCGGAAAAGGGTGGTTAGCACCCTCCGGATCGGAGACGAGATCCTGCCTCAAGTGGAGAAGTTTAAGTATCTTGGGGTCATGTTGACGAGTGAGGGTAGAATAGAATGGGAGATCGATCGACGGATCGGTGCAGCAGCGACAGTTATGCGGTCGATGTACCGTTCTGTCGTGGTAAAGAAGGAGCTGAGCCGGAAGGCAAAGCTGTTGATTTACCGGTCGATTTATGTTTCTACCTTCACCTATGGTCATGAACTTTGGGTCATGACCGAAAGGACAAGATCTCGTGTACAAGCAGCCGAAATTAGTTTCCTCTGCAGGGTGGCGGGACGCCCTCAACAAGAAAGGGTGAGGAGCTCTGTCAGACCCAGGACGCGCTGGAGGGACTTTATCTCCCAGCTGGCCTGGGAACGCCTTGGGGTCCTCTCAGAGGAGCTAGAGGAGGTGTCTGGGGAGAGAGAAGTCTTGGCTTCCCCTCTGAGACTGCTGCCCCCGCAACCCGGCCCCCGATAAGCAGCAGAAAATGGATGGATAGATGGATGGATGGTCCTCTACTTCGCTGACAAGAAACTCTACTTCAGTACCTGAAAGGTTCCTCCTCTTCCTTTTTTTTTTCTGTGTTGCCAGTTTGGAGGACAATATTCAGCAGTGTGTTTTTAAGGGGATTGTCCCTACCATATATTGTCAATTGAGGGCGTTTCTTCATGCAAACGACCCAAAACGTGCTTGAGCGTGGCAGTTTCGCACAGGTGACAGTTATCATCGCCTATTGCGTACGTGTGTACGTGCGACCAGTCTCCGTACGTTTAGCAGTTGTGTATGTTTTTGTACTTTTGGGTCGTCCGCACAATCGAAAATAGAACCTTTTCTGAGCACAGTTAGAAAAATGAGGCCCCAGGAGTCATCGTTAAGGCCAATCAAAAGGGCTGAATGGATGATGAGAAAATGAGCAAGTGGTTGAGAGAGGCAAATGTAAAGAGACCGGATGTTTTTTTCCATGCATCACCGTCTATGTTGATCTGCGACTTTATGCGCGCCCATATCACCGCCGAGGTGAAAAAAATTGTGAGGCAAATGGATTTGGAGCTAGCTATTATCCCGGGACGATTAACAAAACAACTCCAACCGCTGGACAATGGCGTTAACAGGGCGTTCGAGGTGAAGTTGCGGGCGTCGTGGGAGCGACAGATGAGAGAAGGTGAACACAGTTTTACCAGGACTTGGAGGCAGCGATGTGCGGGTTACGCCACCATCTGTTAGTGGATTGTGGATGCCTGGGCCAAGGTATCTGCTAGAACTGTTGTGTATGCGAAAGCCGGCGTCATTGATAAAGAACCACCCGGTAACCACACGGGCTCCGACAGTGATGAGAGAGAACCCAGCATGTTTGACGGCGAGATTGTCCAGTTATTCATCTCTGACACCGAAAATGAAGATTTTGATGGGTTTGATGCCATGAAATAAAATAAATTAAGACAAAATAAAACAAATAATGTGAGTGTATTTTTAAATAGGGAATACGTAGGGAAAATAGAGTTCATCCAAACTCATGTTTTGCTCCCGGTAGCACGTGTTAGCATGTGCCAGATAACACGGTGCGTCTTATGTATGACTCAAGTACAAAAATAGACCCCGAAATTGAGACTGCGCCTTTACATGTGGTGTACATATGGTCGCCTTATGGTTGTGAAAATAACGTATCTTTATTTCCTGCCTCTCACCTAAAGATTGCTGGGATAGGCTCCAGCAGACGCCCGGAACGAGTATGAAAATGAATGAATGAATGAATGGATGGATGGATGGATGGATGGATGGATGGATGGATGGATGAATGAATGAATGTATGAGTGAATTAATTAATCTTTATGGCCTGACCTACCATAAAGGGGAGGATCTTTCACATTAGTATTTATACTAGGATAAGGGATTGTCGTACAACTAGTGAGGTGGGAAGGGGTGAGGGCCTATCTGGCATATGTCACAATACTGTAGTTATGCACCAATAAGCGAGGTGTTGACTACGACACAGGTAACGCTGTCTGTATTCCTTCCAGGGAGTTAAGGTTTTTTTTTAATTTTTCGAATATTTTATGGAAAGTAATTTATTCATCTATGCTGCACTGCATGTCTATTTCACATATTTGAATCGGAGGTGCAAAAATCCATCAATTTCGAATTTAGCAAATGATGTGGACCATTGGGATTACATGGATTCAATCAGCAAAGCAACAAAGAACAAATTAAAGCAAACTATTTTGAATTTTCCTCAAGAGGGTTTGCTTCCGCAGCCACCACTGACCGCACATTATTGTACAATTCCTCTCCTGCTGCCCAATAACATTAGCTCTCCTGGTCCAAAAACAAGAGCAACTCTTTATGTGCTTTTCTGTAACTCTCCAAAGTAAAAATGACGTCTGACAAGCCATACTACTGTTCGCTAGTTCTTACCTATTTTCCTAACCCAGTTTGATCTAGCCCATATCTTTTGAGTGAGATTTTACACTGGTGGTATAAAGTTAGGGTAAATGTACTGCGATGATCTGACAAATGCACCGTACATTTTTGACAACAGAGCACACCTGAATATAAGCCGCACCAGCTAAAAAAAAGTATTTTTTTTTTAACATACTGTATATGAGCCAAGTTACAACATTAGCCATGTTGTAACATGGGTGTAACATGTAACGAGAGATGTTCTTTTTTCCCCCCCCAACGGTATCCTTAATTCAAGATGTGCTATTTTCAAACTGTGCCTGAAAATTGGCCCAAATTTGATCATGCCATTGTCTTCGGCAGGATCTGCACTGTGGACAAACCTTAGCTATCACTGAGTGATCACCCAATTTTTGAGAATGTTTTCCAGCTCGGGCCATCTGCTTTTAAGTCCACTAAAAGCGGAACCATGTGGAACCATCTTCCTGCTTCAGTCCAGGGGGTGGATACCATCATTGCTTTTTGATAAAGCTTATATTTAGACGAAACTATGCAACTAGAATCAGAGGACACACTTAGCTTTTGTCTCCTCCTCTTCCTTGATTTCCTCTCCCTCTCCGCCTCACTTGCACCCATCCACCCTTACCTGCATCCCTAAATGATGCATGTTGCTAATTGGGCTTCTTCCCCAGAGTGTTGTCTTGTACTTTATTAAGCTGTAACCGGCAGCTAGAACACCACCAGTGATGATGCACCTCCAGACATCTGGGTCCTGCTCCTGCTGCTGTGCGTCCCTATACCTGTGCATCCCTACATCTGTCACGGAACGGGAATGAGGCTCAAGCGCACACAACAAATCCACGGTACACAGTTACTGAGTTAACAGTCTTTAATTATGAGGGGGGCAAAAATAGAGGGAGAAAGAAAAGTGATCAGCAAACGGATGAAGGCAAAAACACAAGGGGCCAGGCGAGAGTCTGTGGGACCGAACCCGAGCAGGGGGGCCTCTTATCTGGGTGCGGGGAGAGGGCTAGAATGCCACCGTGGCGTGCGGAATCCTGGAGGCTGAGGAACCTAGCGGAGTAGCCAGGGGCGAGACTGGAGCGGGACAGAGGGTGCTGGAGCTGGGCCAGAAGGACAGGGAACCAGGAGTGTCCAAGTCAGGTCGCAGAGCGGGGAAGGGCTGGAGCCAAGACGAAGCAGGACAGATCAGGACGGATCAGGACACGACAGGATCCAGCAGACAGTCACAGGAACAATCACAAGCATGTGGTGCAGTGTCAAACTACAGTCTGGCCCTGAGAAGTGGTCCAGCTGGCCTTTATAGGTGAGGTGGTGGATTGATTGGTGGCCACTCCCAGCTGCAGGTGCTCCTGGTCCTGTAATCAGGCCAGACGCGTCCAGTCACTCACACACACACACACACTGAGGAGCACGACCTGCTCCATCCTCTAAAGCGCCTTGAGATAACTCCTGTTATGATTTGGCGCTATACAAATCAAATTGACTTGACTTGAATTTAATTGACAAAAAGCCTTTGTCTCCTTTTTATATTGACTTAATTCTTCCCGCTACCGCCTCCAACTCCTCACCAATGACTAATTGACGCAAAGATTACGTGCAGTCACTCTGTTTCCCTTTTTGCTGCCCAGATCAATTACGTTCACAGTGGTACCTTGACGTGGGAGCAACCCAACATACAGTATGTGTTTTTTGGGACATGAGTTGTCTTTTGGTTGATATTTTTGTTTGAGACAATAGCGCATGTCCAAGTTGTGAGTAGGGATATATTTAAGATACGAATGTTATATGTTGTAAAATGAGATATTTACACAGAGACATGATACACTGAAGATTTTTTGAAGATAGTTTTAATTTAAGACATACTTTTTTTTCAAACTGTGCCAAAAATCAGCAGTCCATCATCAACACATCAACACAAAAGTAACATGTCTGGTTAAGAAATAAGACACAGCACCAACACAAAAGCCTCAAAAACCTCCAAGGTCTCACCAGTGATCAATTGATCAAAAAAACATTGTAATCCCACATCTGTTCAACCCCTCAGGGTTCGCTCTCCCAGCTCAGCCCACTCCACGTAGAGGTAAGTTGGTCAGACCAGGGTTCAGTCCCACCCACCTCCCAGATAGAGGTGTCAATAGCCACCCATGGTGATCACCACTACTACACAAACAGCATTTATTCAAAAAAGCACATGCGTCATTTTCCCTGTCAATATGACCTTTCTTTTATTACCTTAAAAGGCATACCTGATCTCTGGCAGGATGCGGTAGAAACCAGTTCGAGCTAGTCGGAGCTGGGTGTGAAACCACACGTGGACAAAGTGCGGCGAGGTCACACAGCATGCCGCAGAAAAGTCACCGAGCCAGACGCTCGTTCAACAACAGCTGTCAGAGAGGATTGCATTGCTGTTGACAGCAGTAAGACCTGCGGAGGAGGAATGGACGTACTCGTACAGCAAGCCAGGTGTACGGACTGTAAGATCATCTCCAATTCCTGCTCTGCAAGCGTGGGATACAAGACGGTGAAACTGAGACCATTTTTGCCCAGAGAACTGCAATGCATTAATGTGAGTATCGTGAATTTCCCCTCCTCTGCCAAGGAGGAGACGGCACTTAAGGAGTTTAAGAAGAAAACAAGTATCCCAATGCTGCCGTCATTGTCATGGGTGATTTCAACCACTGCAATCTCTGACAGACCATGCCTAAACTGTATCAGTTTATAACTATCTCCACCAGGGGTAACAAAACACTTGATCGCTGTTACAGTAATATCAGGAATGGCTTTTCAGCAAAACCAAAACCCAATTTTGGTGAGTCCGGTCATCTGGCCATCACGCTCAGACCAGCCTTCAACAAAAGGATCAAGTCAATACCAGTCACAGCCAAAACTGGCAACACCTAGTCCAGGGGTCGGCAATCCGCGGCTCTGTAGCCGCATGCGGCTCTTGAGCACCGTCCTAGTGGCTCCGTAGGGAGTTTTCAAAAATGTGTGACAATGGATAAAAAAGGGAAAAATGTAATTTGTTTTGTTTTAATATGGTTTTTCTGGGAGGAAAAATGTGACACAAATATTACCAATTTTTTACTTATTCAACGTATAAACATCCCATTTGAATAGATGTCAAAATATGTCAGGGCTTTGCTATGATTCTATCACAGATCCTTGTATTTTATCATTAAAAGAAACCCAACTAATCAGATAACAATGAATCAACGAGTCAACAACCTGGTTCACTTCTTCCCTTCTTGATAAACTGGCATTTTGAAAAATGTGTATCTGGTCATGGCACAGGTAGGTAGGTAGGTAGGTAGGTAGGTAGGTAGGTAGGTAGGTAGGTAGGTAGGTAGGTCGGTCGGTCGGTCGGTAGGTAGGCAGGTAGGTGGGTAGGTAGGTAGGTAGGCAGATACTTTTTCAATCCCGAGGGAAATTCAAGCATCCAGTAGTTTATAGAGAGATAGCCCGTCACTAGAACACCTGGAACAAATCAAGTTAAGTCAAATCAAATCAGACCAGTCGGAAAGATCAGCCTGGCTTCGCCAGCACTGGGACGCGTTGAACAGTCGTATGGCCTGGGGCACAAAGGACTTCCTCAGCCTGTCTGTGGAGCAGAGCTGAGACAGCAGTCTGCCACTAAACGAGCTCCTCTGCTGGATGAGTGTGCTGTCCAGAGGGTGGTGGGCATTGTCCATGATTGCCAGTAGTTTGTTGAGTGACCTCTTTTCAGCCACTGACACCACTAATTCCAGCTCCATGCCCACCACAGAGCCCGCTCTCCTGACCAGCTTGTCCAGTCGCGCAGCGTCCCTCTTCTTGATTCTGCCTCCCCAGCACACCACCGCGTAGAATAGGATGCTGGCCACCACTGACTGGTAGAACATCTGCAGGAGCTTCCCACAGATGTTGAACGAACGCAGCCTCCTCAGGAAGCAGAGCCGGCTCTGCCCCTTCTTGTAGAGGTAGTCCGTGTTGGCCGTCCAGTCCAGTCTCTCGTCCAGCTGCAGTCCCAAGTACTTGTAGGTGCGGACCACCTGCACATCGATCCCTCTGATGGAGACAGGCTGCAGCTGAGGCCTGGTCCTCCGGAAGTCCACCACCATCTCCTTGGTCCTGGAGGTGTTCAGCTGCAGATGGTTCTCCCTGCACCATGCCACAAAGTCAGCCACCAGGTTCCTGTACTCCCCCTCCTGTCCATCCTTGATACACCCTACAATTGCAGTGTCGTCAGAGAACTTCTGCATGTGGCATGACTCCGAGTTGTACTTGAAGTCAGACGTGTACAGGGTTAACAAGACAGGGGAGAGCACAGTCCCCTGTGGTGCGCCAGTGCTGCTGACCACAGTCTAAGAGACGCAGTCTGCCAGCCTGACAAACTGCGGTCTCCCAGTGAGATAGTTTGTGATCCAGTTCACCAGGAGGGGGTCCATGCTCATCTCTGCCAGCTTGTCTCTCACTAAGAGGGGCTGGATGGTGTTGAAGGCGCTGGAGAAAGCTGCAGCAGGGGCAGGGCTGTCAAACCTGTTGTAGAACTAGTTTCGCTGGTTTGCTCTCCCAGCATCCCCCTCTACCCTGCCACTGTCCTTCTTTTTGCTGCAGCCTGTGATGGTTTTCATCCCGTCCCAGACCTCTCTCATGTTATTATGCTGCAGCTTTTGCTCCACCTTCCTTCTATAATCCTCCTTTGCCTCTCTCAGCTGTACTTTGAGTTCCCCCTGTACGCTCTTCAGCTCTGCCTGGTCTCCGACTCTGAATGCCCTCTTCCTCTGGTTGACGAGCTCTTTGACGTCGCTGGTAATCCAGGGTTTGTTGTTGGGGAAGCAGGGCACAGTTTTGGTGGGGACGACAACATCCATACAGAAGTTGAGGTAGTCAGTGATGCAGCGTGAGAGCCCCTAAAATGTCCTCACCATGTGGATCCTGCAGCACACTCCAGTCAGTGTTCGCAAAGCAGTCCCCCCAGGCCTCCTCGGCCTCAGGAGACCACTTCCTGAAGGAGCGTGTGGTTGTGGGTTGCCTCAGCACACATGGCTTGTACTGAGGCTGAAGAGAGATACTGAGGCGGAAGAAAGAACTGAGGCTGAAGAAGGACTGAGCCTGCCGTCACTTAACCATTAACATGGTCCACTTGCATTTTGGGAGATGTAGTTTTTGAGTCAATGCACGTTAATGCAGGACATTTATGTTAAAATGCATCGAGCTCCATTTGGCCTGTGGGCCTTGAGTTTGACACAGTTGGTATATTGAGACAGTTGCTAAAGAGCTTGCGGGCCACATAAAATTATGCCGCGGGCTGCATTTGCCCCCCGGGCCTTGAGTTTGACACCTGTGACCAACGCTAACAGTGCACAGGCGAGCCTGCAGGCCTGCCCAAACCCTGCTGACTGGAGGACTTTCAATAAAGCTGTTGACTACATCAACAAATATACAGTTTTCCAGCGATTTCATCAGCTGGTGCATGTCCATATGTGCACCTGTGTATTTCCCAAACCAAAAATTGATTCACCTGGGACAAAAAACTGAAAATCAAGAGGCGGCAGGAGGGCTACAACAACCACAGCTCCCTGAGAAGCCACTCTCCGAAACAGCCTAAACACCTTGAACGCCAGATTTGACAGGCTGAGCAAAGACACAACCCCAATGGTACCGTGTGATCCCGCTGACACGACCTTTCAGGTGACACACACGCACTTCCTGAGGGCCTTGAAGAGAGTGAACCCCCACAGGACTCCAGGACCTGACTGCACTCTCCCCAAAGTCCGGAGGGTGTGCGGAGAACGGCTAGATGGCGTGTACACTGACATCTTCGTCTTTTTCCCGGGCTGTAGTCCCATGAATCTTCAAGTCCTCCACCATCATCCCAGTTCCCAAAAAAACGGACACTTCCACCCCAAACAACTTCAGGCCAGTTGCACTCACTCGGCTGAACCTCTCCAGTTTGCCTACCGCCTAAGTGGCAATAGCTCCACACTACACCCTGCAACACCTGGAGAGTAGCTGCATGTATGTCGAGGATGCTCTTCCTGGACTACAGTGCTTCAGCGCCATTCGACCAGGTAAGCTAATCCTGAAACTGACAGACCGCAGTGTCCCAACCCCCACTGTTTGACCTGCAGCTTGATCCTAGACTTCTTGACAGAGAGACCACAGGAGTTGAGAATGGGAGGACAGGAGTCGTTCAGGCTTGCAGTCAGTACAGGCTCCCTAAAGGGCTGCTGCCACAACCCCAAACTCTTCACCCTGTAAACCCATGACTGTATCTCCACCCAGGATAACAGTCTCATCATCATATACGCTATGACACCACTATCCTTGGACTCATCATGGACATGAACAAGTCAGGGTACAGGACCATCATCCATGATATAATCGCCTTCAGGCAGCAGGATGTCCTCGTCTTCAACACAGACAAGACTAAGAAAATAATACTAGAGTTTTGGAGGAGGCCTCCTCCTTCACAGCCTCTGGTCATCAACAGCACTTAGGTGGAAAAGGCAGATAGTTTCAGATTTGTGGGATTCAGGTCACGTCTGACTTGAGCTGGGCCCCATACACCAAAGCCCCAGTGAGACAAGGTCAGCAAAGGCTTTACTTCATCAGGCTGCTCAGGAAAGTGGGTCTGACATGCTCTCGCACCCAGGCCTGCAGAGGACTGATAGAGATCATCTGCACCACAGGCATCACTATTTGGCCGCGACACGCTACGCAGAACCCCTGACACTGTGTCATCGAACCCCTGGGGTTCAATCAAACCCAGGTTAAGAACCACCGACTTAAATGTTTGGTATGATCAAATCGAAGAAAAACAACAGTAGAACTCAGGACGATGTTTAATAATGAAAGTAAGAGGATTTCCACATGCACAATGGGGAGGGAACTCAAGGGATTGGGACAGAACAGCTGTGTAGCCTTGAGAAAACCACTGATCAGTGAGGCTAACTGGGAAAAGAAGCTTCAATTTGCTAGGGTGCATACAGATTTGACTCTGGAGCAATGGAAGAGGTCATGTGGTCTGATGAGTCCAGATTTACCCTTTTCCAGAGCGATGGGCACTAGATCATACCTCATCTGGGGATTCCATCTTTCTACTGGGGGACTGCAATGTCCACATAGGCAAGGCATGGAGGGGCGTGATTGAAAGCAACAGCCTCCCTTATCTGAACCCGAGCAGTGTTTTGTTGTTCGACTTCTGTGTTTGTCAAGAACAAATACCATGTTCCAACATACTTGGCACCAGGACACCCTAGACTGGAGGTCGATGATTGATTTTGTAATGGTATCATCTGACCTCTGGCTGCATGTCCCAGACACTCGGGTGAAGAGAGGGCCTGAGCTGTCCTGATCACCATCACCATCCGGTGGTGAGTTGGATCCGCTGGCGGGAGAGGAAGCCAGAGAGGCCCGGCAGGCCAAAACACATTGTGAGGTCTGCTGGGAACGTCTGGCAGAGCCCTCTGTCAGGCAGATCTTCATTCCCCATCTCCGGGAGAAGCTTAATCATATCCCGAGGGAGGCTGGAGACGTGGAGTCCTAGTACCCGCGCAAGGCCGCAGGTGCCTGTCGCGGCAGAAATTCCCAAACCCAGTGGTGGACACCGGAAGTCAGGGATGCCATTAAGCTGAAGAAGGAGGCCTTCCAGGCTCACTTGGCCAGTGGGTCTTCTGAGGCAGCTGACATGTACTGGCAGGCCGAACATGCGGCAGCCCGTGCTGTTGTGGAGGCAAATACTCTGGTCTAGGAGGAGTTCGGGGAGGCCATGGAGGAGGACTAAGGGTCAGCCTTGAGGAGGTTCTGGCAAACCGTCTGGCATCTCAAAAAGGGAAAGCAGTATCCCACTAACACTGTTTACAGTATAGGCGGGGATCTGCTGACCTCAACTGAAGATGTGGTCGGACAGTGGTGGGAATACTTTAGGGATCTCCTCAATCCCATTGTCTTCCACATAGAAGGGAGAGGCTGGGGACTCGTTCATTATGTGGATTTGTTCATCACCCCAGCTGAAGTCACCGTGGTAGTTGAAAAGCTCCACAGTGGCAAGGCGCCGGGGTGTGGACGAGTACCTCAAGTCTCTGGAAGTTGCAGGGCTGTCATGGCTGACACGCCTCTGCAACATCACATTGCAGTCAGGGACAGTGCCCCTGGACTGGCAGACTGGCGTGGTGGTCCCTCTTTTTTAGAAGGGGGACCGGAGGGTGTGTTCCAATTACAGAGGGATCACACTCCTCAGCCTTTCCAGGAAAAAAGAGAATCCGGCCGATAGTCAAACCTCAGATCTAAGGAACAATGTGGGTTCCGTCCCAGCCGTGGAACAATGGAACAGCTCTACACTTTCTGCAGAGTGCTGGAGGGAACATGGAAGTTTGCCCAACCAGTCCACATGTGTTTTTTGGACTTGGAGAGGTCATTCGACTGGGTCCCTTCTGGTGCTCTGTGGTGGGTGCTCCTTGAGTCCATGGCCCCTTATTGCAGGCTGTGCAGTCTCTACACAACCAGAGCAGGAGCTTGGTTCGCATTGCCAGCAGTAAGTCAGACGTATTCCCAGTACATGTTGGCCTCCAGTAGGGCTGCTTTTTGTCCAGTTCATTAGTTATATGGACAAGATTTCAAAGTGCAGCCAGGGGCAGGAGGGGAGCCGGTTTGGGGACCACAGAATCTGATTGCTGCTTTTTGCAGATGATGTCGCCCTGCTGGCGCCCTCAGACCAGGACCTCCTGTCATTCTGTGATCAACGATCCAGGAAATTAAAGGTGGAAGACACTAAAACACTGCAGTATACAGACCCTTTCCAAAAAAACTGAATACCACAGAAAAGTTCATTTATTTCCATAATTCCATTCAAAACGTTAAACAGTCACACAGGGTTATGAAAAAAAAAGGAAATAATAACAGAAAAAAAAGAAAAGAAAATTGTCTATGTTTTTTCAACCGAATGAGGACCATTTTGCATCATCTTTTTTCTCAGTCAGGTCAGATTTTTGTGCAAATTTGATTTGGAGAAATCCAATCTCCTGACCAAAGTGGTTGCATTTTTGTGATATTATCAACTGATTTTTGTGAATGTTTTTAACCAAAAAAAGGTTTTAGGAGAGTTTTTTAACAGAATGTATTGATCAAATGAAGCGAATTTTCATCACTGATATTAGGAAGTTCTCCAAAGGCAGATACTGAAATGTCATCACAGTGAGCTATGGAATGACATACTGATTTGAGATCAGGATACCTGAGGCTGCTTTGGTTCTTTTTGGTCATCCCAGTCACATCAATAGAAAACAAAAAACAAACAAAAAATTTGGTGTTGACCAGCGTTACAGATTCAGGACCCACAATGCAAAGGATTTCAAGCATTTCCTTGTTTATTTTGACATAATTTGAGGCTCCACCTCATAATACACACAAAATCACAAAACATCCACTAACCTCAAAGCGCCTGGACAGGTCTCACCAGTTCATTTGTTCATTCTTTTTTTCATTATCATTCAAGCTTCGTACCCATTGGTGTCACAGGGGTCTTGGTGGAGCCTGTTCCAGCATCCTTTGGGCAAGAGGCTGGGAATACAGCCTAGAAGGTTCACCAGCCTACTTCAGGTTTCCCCAGGTGTCATTAAATGAAGTCAGTTCAATTCATTATGGCGAAGTCCTCAGACTTAACACCTGCCCAAAAGACCAACATTGATACCCTCCATACGATGAGTAAGCTAACAAAAGTTCATAGCTTATGAGGCTGGCTGTTCACACAGTGCTGTGGCCGAGCATACTATTTGAATGGGAAGTCTAGTGTAAGGGCAAAAAATACAACAACCAAAAAAAAAAAAAAAAAAAAAAATGCACCAGCAAGAAAGATGACCATGGGCTTCGGTGGATGATCAAACAGAAAAGATTCAAGAATCTGGCAGAGATCCAGAGAGAGTGGAATGAGGCCAGAGTCACAGGTTCAAAAAAGCATTGCATTCGGATGCATCCGGTAGATGTGCTACAACTGTTGGGTTCCTTGGGTCAAGCCAATTCTATGCCTGAGCCAACGCAGGAAGAATCTGAACTAGGCCAGTAGTCCAAGGTCCAATGATTCCTGATTCCTTCTGCTGAGGATCTGTATGGGGAAACAGATTTCATCTTCCAGGACCTAGGACCTAGCCCTTGCCAATGCCGCCAGAAGCAACAAAACCTGGTTTGATGCCATCACAGTGTTTGACTGATCGGCGAACTCGCCAGACCTAAACCCCATTGAGAATATATGGGGTATAATCAAGAGAAAAATGAGGGACGCCAGACCCAAAAACAAAGAATAGCAAAAAAACAGCAAGCATCATGGAGACCCGGGATTCAATAACTCCCAGACTATTCCACTGGCAGATTGCCTCAATGCCACAGCGCATACAGGCAGTGACTAAGGCAAACTGATTCCCAACCAAGTATTAAAGATTTACGTATAATTTTGAAAGTACCATATTTTGACTGATTTGATGTGATCTTTATTTCTTTTCTTTTTTTCCTGCAAAATTTGAGAGGTACATGGTGATTTCCTCACAGAATTCAAATTTTTTGAATCCCTGTTTTCATGGGTTTTATGAGCTGGAAGCCCAGATTATGAAAAATTAACAAATAAATACTTGAAATTGTTTAAATAGAGGACCCTTAATCTATAATCTATGAAAATTTAACTTCATGAATTGAATTATGGAAATTAATTAACTTTTCTTTAATATTCAAATATTTTGGAAATGATCTGTACAATAGAAGTAAGAAGGGACTAACTAACAAGCAATTCACAGTTTGCACGCACTAAGGAGTTATATATCTAAACATATACAATTTACACATAAAACATTGTTAGTTATCAACATTAGTCACTTATATAATAAGCTACCTGTCAATACGATGGAAGAGAGCAGCCTATATTCTGCTCTCAGGTCTGCCTCGCGCTAGTACTAAAAGTCTTCAGATGGTTCAAAACGTGCCAGCTAGAATCTTAACTAAAACAAGAAAATTCGAACATATTACACTAATCCTTGCCTCCCTTCATCGGCTTCCTATCCATGTTAGATCAGACTTTAAGGTGCTTCTGCTGACCTATAAAATTCTAATTGGATGCGCCCCAGTATACCTCTCTGACCTCATTAGACCCTATATTCCGGCTCGAGCTCTCCGGTCTCAAAATGCAGGGCTACTGCATGTACCCAAAGACAGGGCCTTTTCCTATCGGGCCCCGCACTTCTCGAATAACCTCTGTTGAGTCTGTTGAAACCTTTAAATCAAAACTAAAAACTCATCTTTTTAGCTTAACTTACAATTAGTTTCCTGAATTTGCCTTTTTATGTACCATTTACTGCATGATGGGTCGGTTTCTGTCTCAGTGGGCTTACCAATACTATCCTGCCGACGAGATTTTATTTAGATGATTATTTATTGTTGTTGTTCATCACAACTGCTCAACTGTTGCTTCTCTCTAACCCTCTGTTTTTTGTTCCACAAGGTCATGTGCACCTGAGCTGTGTGCCCCTCTCTCCCTTTCTTTGTCTCTCTCCCTGTTCTCCTCCCTGTCTTTCTTGTCCTAGGCATCCCCCGCTGCACCATCATCTTTGACATGCTCCGCTCCCCCATCTATTATTGCCAATTCTGGAGTCTGTAGTCAATACGATGGTGGTCATGGCTCTGGTCTGGCTTTCTCCCGGTGGCATTCAGGAAGCTGCTTGGCGTCCTCTTCGCTACATTATAAAATTACATTATCTTTAACATTTGTTATGACTGTTGTATATGGTCTGTGTCTCTGTACACAACATCTATTGCATGTCTGTCCATCCTGGGAGAGGGATCCCTCCTCTGTTGCTCTCCCTGAGGTTTCTTCCTTTTTCTCCCTGTTAAAGGGGTTTTTCCTTATATGATGCGAGGGTCAAAAGACAGAGGATGTTGTATTGCTGTACAGACTGTAAAGCCCTCTGAGGCAAATTGGAATTTGTGAGATTGGGCAACACAAATAAAAGTGACTTGACTTGACAGTAATATATTAAGCATTTGTATTCTGGACTGAGGATAGACAGCTGAAAATCATGTACTGCATCATTATTCCACCAAACAAAGTTTGCCAAACAACTGCCTACACTGGTGCAAGATTCCTGACCCTCCCTGTTTGTGATCTCAAAATGTAATTGACAAACTGTTGTATTTGTACATAGAACCAAGATGAGCGGCGTGGACAGTCGCAGCAGCCGGGTGCTCTTCGCTCCGATGTTCTGTTTTGTCAGTTTTAGTGTACGTTAGTTTTTCACCAACAAAAGCACCACGGCGGCATGCACAACGCAGCAGAACAGTGATCTTGGTTCCAGTGTTTCATTTTGTTAATATTTTGTTGAGAACGTTTTATGGTCATGAGAGCAACATGGCGGCACGCGCAAACGCAGCGGTCCGATGCCCTTCGTTACCGTGTTTTGTCTTCTGAATGCTTGTTTTATTTACCCATCACCTCACCATTCTGCTGGGCCAATAACATCAGTTAGCACGAACCACTCAACATTGGTTCCCCAGCGAGAGAAGTATTTCCATCGAGTGTCTCCACTCCCACGACCCCAGCAGACATAGCGAGGAGTCCCGGCTCCCTGTCGACCGTCGTCCCCACAGGCAGACGACAGAGACGGCGAGTGGAGAGGAAGCAAGAGCGAGGCTACAAAAGCAGCCTTCCAAACCACCGCTTCCCAACATCTTCCTCACCAACGCCAGATCCCTGATCAATGAACTGAGGCCATAGCCCTATTCTGCTGGTTTCCTTTTTGTACCTTTTATACCCCTTGTACTCATGTACTTGCGCCGGAACTTCAGCACCCATCGTATCTTCGTTACACAACGTGAATTGTTGTAATGACAATAAAGATTCCTGAATCCTGAATATAAACAGTGATCGACCATGATGTCCCTCTGTTTATCTTAGATATTACCTTTTCATGCCCAAACTCAATCAGTGTTGCTTATTCTTTTTAGCAGCCAATCCCTCCACTGACCGAATTCTTCAAATAGAGTCAGTTGAGTACAGACTCGTGGGCCCTAAGTTGATGTCTAATCAGGTCACCTTGACTTGCGCCAACACAGATGCCCCCATATATAAATAATCCAAGGTTCCTTTTTAGCACCTTAGCCAAGCTGACCCAGAGTCATGAATCTACCGATCCATGTATCCCTGCTAATCTTAACAGTAATGACTTTATGACCTTCTTCAATGACAAAATTCTAACAATAAGAGACAAAATTAGTGCTCTGAGCCACGCAGACACAATTGTGCAGGATCTGGCCCAGGACCCAGGGTCCATACAACCTCCTCCAACCCTAGACTGTTTCTCCCCTATCAGCCTCCCTGCATTAACCAAGATAATCTCCTCAGCTAAATCAACAACCTGTATGTTAGACGCTATTCCAACTAGCCTGCTCAAAGAAGTCCTTCCCTTATTAGGAACACTTGTACTTAATATGATTAACATGCCTCTGTTAGCTGGCTACGTACCAGAGTCTTTCAAAGTCGCTGTCATTAAACCTCTTCTTAAAAAGCCCACCCTTGATCCAGGGATCTTAGCCAACTACAGACCTATCTCTAAC
>OMPJ01046363.1:46156-63324 GCA_900312935.1 Carapus acus | reverse complement strand
TCCCGTAGTAACTCGAGCTCATTCTGTAATTTTGCCTTCCATTGAAAGGAATGACCATTACCTGCATTTGTACGCCTTGTTGCAGCAATGTTGCCCTGGCTACGCACTGTACAGTGCATCCAGAAAGTATTCATACCACCTCACTTTCTCCACATTTTGTTATGTTACAGCCTTATTTCAAAATGGATTTAATTCCTTTTTTCCCTCAAAAATTCTACACAAAATTCCCTATAACGACAAAGTGAAACACTTTTTTGGAACATTTTGCTAATTTATTAAAAATAATACACTCAAATGTTGCATATACATAAGTATTCACACCCTTTACTCAACACTTGGTTGAAGCACCTTGGGCAGCGATTACAGCCTCTAGTCTTTTTGTGTATGATACAACAAGCCTGCCACACCTGGACTTGGGTTTTTTTTCCTATTCTTCTTTGCACATCGTCTCAAGATCAGTGAGGTTGGATGGGCAGCATCAATACACAGCTACTCTCAAGTCTTTCCAAAGATGTTCAATCGGGTTCATGTCTGGGCTCTGGCTGGGCTGCTCAAGGACATTCAGAGACTTGTCCTGAAGCCACTCCTTTGTCATATTAGCCATGTGCTTAGGGTCACTGTCATGCTGGAACATGAAGCGTCGCCCTAGTCAAAGGTCTCGAGCGCTCTGGAGCAGGTTTTCATCAAGGATGTTGATGTACTTATCTGCATTAATTTTTCCCTCGATCCTGTCTAGTTGCCCAGTTCCTGCCACTGAAAAACATGCCCACAGCATGATGCTGCCACCACCATGCTTTACTGTAGGGATGGTATTGGCCAGGTGGTGAGCGGTGCCTGGTTTCCTCCAGACATGACGCTTTGCATTCAGGCCAAAGAGTTCGATTTTCGTTCCATCAGACCAGAGAATTTTGTTTATCCTGGTCTGTGAGTCCCTCAGGTGCCTTCTAGCAAAGTCAAAGCGGGCTGTCATGTGCTTTTTACTGAGGAGTGGCTTCTGTCTGGCCACTCTACCATAAAGGCCTGACTGGTAGAGAGCTGAAGAGATGGTGGTCCTTCTGTAGGGTTCTCCCATCTCCTCAGAGGAACGTTGGAGCTCTCTCAGAGTGACCATGGTCACCTCCCTGACCAAGGCTTTTCTCCCCCGCTTGCTTATTTTGGCTGTGCGGCCAGCTGTAGGAAGAGTCCTGGTGGTTACAAACGTCTAACATTTCCAAATGATGGAGACCACCGTGCATTTTGGGATCTTCAATGCAGCAGATATTTTTCTGTATCCTTCCCCAGATCTGTGCCTCGATACAACCCTGTTTCGGAGGTCTACAGACAATTCTTTTGACTTCATGGTGTTGAAGTTTGTGCTCTGACGTGCTCTGTCAGCTGTGGAATCTTATGAAGACAGGTGTGGCTTTCGAAATCATGTCCAATCAACTGAATTTGCCACAGATGGACTGCAATGAAGTTGGAGAAACATTTCAAGGCTGATCAGTGGAAAAAGGATGCCCCTGAGCTCATTTCTGAGTTTTATAGCAGAGGGTGTGAATACTTATGTGTACTCAACATTTGAGTGTCTTATTTTTCATAAATTTGCAAAATGTTCTAAAAATGTTTTTCACATTGTCATTATGGGGTATTTGTGTAGAATTTTTGAGGGAAAATTGAATTCAATCCATTTTGGAATAAGGCTGTCACATAACAAAATGTGGAAAAAGTGAAGTGGTATGAATACTTCCCGGATGCACTGTATGGTTTACCTCCACTCCCTTCGAGGAGTCCTACAACATACAGTAGCTGCCATCCGCTCTTGGTGCCAGCGCTGCAGCCTCACTAGTTCCTCAGAATCACCTGGCATGAATCCAGTTGTATTTGTCTGATTTATTACCATCTGATGTAAACCTTAGTCTGACCATAAAATGCCATAATGCTGTCTACACAGTTTGCTAGATAACTCAGGTAACCCCAGAAGCGGGACAATGATCAGATTTTAAAATGCATGTTATCGAACTGGTGGTTTCTTGCTGAATTTTTGGCCTACCCTTAGATGATATCACCAACTAGCCACTATGTTGCTCTATTTTGCAAATAAAACCTGCTCAGACATATTGCTCTGACATTGTGTGAGTGTGTGAGACTGAGACATGGCTGATGTTTGTGAACCAGTAATCTAAAAGTCACAGCAGTGGTGTCTATATCATCTTCACTGTCTGTCACTCCTGTCTCTTAGACTTAGACTTAGACTTAAAGACTTTTATTCTTCTCCCACTGTCGCTTTCCCTCCATCTTACACTCATCCCAATGTCTTTCTTCCTTTCTTCATCTTTCTTTCATCTTACACTCATCCCAATGTCTTTCTTCCTTTCTTCCTTCCTCCCTTACGCAGATCACCACATTCTTCCACTCCCTCTGTCGTTGTAGCTGCCCTCTTTGTCCAGGTTTGATTCACACTAGAATGCTTCCCTTTCTTACTCCACCCTTTGTGTCTTGATTTCTCTGAGTGAAGTTCGGTGCACAGACAACTCTTTCTCATATGGCTAGTCCTCAGGGTGCTGCACCCAGCTGCTGCAGCACCTTTTTGCTTGTTGTGCCAAATCACTGAAGGTCTTATCCGTGCCTTTGCTGCATTCTGTAGCCATGTGTGCCGATGTTACTTTTTAGAATAAGGTTGCCAGAATAAAGCTACATTTTATTTTGAAATCACTCCTGTTTTGCTGGTGTCCTGTTACTTGAGCATCGTTGGCAGTTTACTGGAAGTATTTTTTGATATGAAGCTCTTCTTTCATCATCCTCTCATCCCCAGTTGCTTAATGAGGATGATTCCTCAGAGGCATCTGCTAGCGATCAGCAGCCTTGCACATCAGCCTCAGTTCAATTGTGCAGGCCATTGGATCAGAGTCAGACACAGTCTGGTCCAGCTCCATTTGGTATTGCCATGGCATCTGGGGATGCTGAGGCTCCTCCACCCTATGCCCCCATCGACTTTGGCACAACAACTTCAGCACCTGGTTAGTATGCTCACATACAAATGTGACCTCCACTCTCAGGCTGAAAGAAGTGACTTTAATGCCCATCCTACTCAATTTCACCTTCCCAACACACAGACACACACACAGAGACAAGTTTCCAAGGGGACTTGCCAGTGCCACCACCGTACAGTGTTGCCACCTCTCTGCCCACATATGATGAAGCGGAAAAAGCGAAAGCTGCTGCCATGGCTGTCTCCTTGGTGGATGTCATTTCAAGGGTTAGAATACACGGACACATGCACATTCATACATACATCATACATACAAGTCCTACTTGTGTGTATGCATCTTCAGTTTTGTCTGTGAGGGCTTTTGCTTACTTTCTATATGCATCACTATACATGTACACATGAAAGGATGATGAATTCCCACCCCGGGATGACTTCACCGATGCTGATCAGCTGCGAGTCGGCAATGATGGCATCTTCATGCTAGCCTTTTTCAGTGAGTAGATCCACACTTTTCACACTTAATTTGTCAAAAAATGCAATTGTGACATGAGCCCAAGCACTGGTGTAAGAAGTCTGAACACTAATTGGATTTGATGTATACATTTTGAGTGCATAGAGATGAAGATGCTTTTCAGAAGCCTGACGTCTCTGCATATAATATCCTTTTTTGATCGGTCTTATGTGAAATTGAAATTCTCTGAGACACTGAATTTTAGATTTTCATTAACTGTAAGCCATAATCATCAAGTTAAAATGAAATAAAAGCTTGAAATATTTAGGAGTAATGAATCTTTATAAGATAACAGTTCCACATTCTGAAATGACAGAAAAAAGTTTTTGACAATACTGCAATGTTTTGAGATGCACTTGCAGATCGAAGAGACTTAATTATTGCATTGCTCTGTCCAGTGGCCTTCCTATTCAACTGGATTGGCTTCTGTCTGTCCTTCTGCCTGACAAACACTATCGCCGGACGGTATGGGGCCATTTGTGGCTTTGGCCTCTCCCTCATCAAGTGGATCCTTATCGTTCGGGTGGGTACAACTTTTCTGTCTTTATCATTTTGTTACTCTAATGCCCCCTTATAGCGCCCCTCTTTCCATTCTCATCTGCCCTCAGTTCTCTGACTACTTCACTGGCTACTTCAATGGCCAGTACTGGCTCTGGTGGATCTTCCTGCTGCTTGGTAAGGAAGCTTGAGTGTCTTACTATTCTTGTCACTTTTCAGTGTTCCATCATAGCACGTTGCACTGTTTCCATACAGGTTTGCTGCTCTTCTTCAGAGGCTTTGTCAACTACCTTAAAGTCCGCAACATGTCGGAGAACATGGCCACCTCCCATCGAACACGCCTCTTCTTCCTCTATTAATTACGGTAATGCCCCTGGATGAGCTGTCACAGCTCAGCAACTCCAACATTGCACAACAATCAAAAGTGTAATATCCATCTCCACCCCTGACAGGTTTCCCACAACATTGCCAGTCCTCTCTAAAGTGAACTTCCGTCCTGACCGTTTGAATGACGGGAGCCTAAAAGAGATGGGAGGAGCTTGGAGACAGAGCACCTGGAAGAAAATCTGAGACAGTTTTGTCAGCTTCATTGTCAAAAGCAGCACACCATCTAGTCTATGGTGACAACCGCTTGTGTTGCATCATTCAACACATGTTCTGTCACCAGTTCCTCTGATCAAATGGATGTCTCTAGCCCTGCTAAGGTTTCTGAGACATCATAAGGCATAGATTTGCTGTATTGGTGTTCGAAAGGCTGCACTCTTCATAGACAAATAACCCAAAAAGTTCCAAGTAAATTGCAGTCGCTGATCTGGGTCTTTTTCATGTATCTCGGTATTCATGCACCCTCAATGTACAGTCGATGGAAATTCCACCTCAAGAAAGTGTTATTTTTTTCAGATTTTTTTCATTGCTAAGAATTTTGTGTGCTCAGAATGCAAACTGTGAAGATCTGTCCTTTGTTTTGTCCAATCGAACTGACCCAAAAAAAATCCTTTCCAAAAAAGTGTCTGAAATCTCTATTAATATTTACACCTGTTAGCCAAATCCGGAAATGTTTCTTTGAAAGCCACAGAACAAACTTTTAAAAATCTATCCATCATGCAAATTTCCTCAGTCTGCTTGTTGTATGCCTGCTCGACATTTACTCATTACCTTCAACCAAAGGCTGCCGTTTCCTCGCTTCGCCAATGAGGAATGTCTCAAATTCCCTTGAAATTCACCATAATAGTGCCCACAAACAATCTGTGAAGTGCAGAGCCCTGCAATCTCTGCCAGCCTCTTGTTGCTATAACAACAGGACAGACCTGTCCTATCCTAATCTGTCCTATCTCCTTTTCACAAAATGTTGCCAGCCTCAAATGAAATGGAATGTTGAGAGACTCCTTTGAGTAAGAAGTGTCAGAGTGGTGTTAAAACAAAAGGGTGTTATGCAATTTCTTAATTTGTTTCTATCTGTAATAATGATAGATTTAGATTCTAGCATGAGATAGTTTGCAATTCGATTGGTACAGTTATTTTTTGCTTCAGATGAACTGTGATAACTAGTTTTGAGATAATGTTTTATACCACATTTCTCTTTGGCAACACGATGAGTCTATGTAGGAGCTTATGCCAATCGATGATATTTTGCACTTTGATGAACCTCTGGACATGACTTGTGAACATTCTTCACTCAGTCTTTGCCAATTTAGTTTTTCCGACTGGAATTTTCTTGCAACCCAAATTGTTCTGCTGCATTTTTCCACTATGATATGTTATCCTTGTCCTGTTTCACCATTTTATTTTGCCCTTTCGACAAGTTGCCAAACTTCTTCCTCTTTCCTTTGAATGCTAAATTTTCTCATATCAAGGCATGTACTGGTAATCCAGGTAGAGCTCTTCTGCACAATCCCTTTGCGTGATCAAGCAGACTAATAATATGTCTAAGTAATACTAGTGCTTGTCTGTAAATAAATAAATAAAGAAATATGAATGCAGTTATTTTTGTATGTAACCCTTCTAAAACAGGTCATTGGGCGTCAAAGCAGTAAAATGACAAACAGTTGTCACACAAAAAACTGCCAATTAAGTTAAGTCTGCCAATTGACCTTCCTGCTATAGCTTTAGTCTATTCAGCATTGTCTTTCCACTGAATGAAAAAACAACATGAGTCCAGATTTTTTTAAATAGAGAAACATCAAGTTTCCTTGCCTTCCTTTATAAGCCCAGAAGAAACACCACACACTTGTCTGCCAACTTAGCTGTAAATCGTTCCAAGAGTCTGATCCAACATCTTTCTGAAGTCCTGACAACACCCCTCCCTCCTCAGTTTCTACTATTTATCCCTGCCCTCATTATGCCTTTATGCCTTCTCTTGCTTCCCCTCTCTCGTGACGACGATCATTCTACACACCACTTATCGATGCTGCCTTTCTACATTCTCTCCTGGCACCACGTTACAATTTCTGAGCTCTTTCATGTTGCATCTCCTATACAAAATATATTCGACCTGTGTCCACCATCTGTTATAACTGAGTCATAGGGTAAGGTAATTGTCGGGTGTGCTGTGTGAGGCTGGGTTTTGTGTGTGTTCCTTTAACTAGGAGGCTCCTGTGGGACAACGCTGTGAGGTGACTGGTGGAGAAAACTCAGTGATTGGCGGCCCCTGCCACCACCTACAATAAAGAGAGAAGATGACAGACGCTTGGTGGTCCCTCAGGCTCTCCTTCTCTCAACTGACCACCTACAAGAGACAATTTGTATTAGAAAAGTGTAGTAAGGGTGGACGGCAGTTTTTAACAGTGTTTTTCCCTGTGTTTCTTAGTTAGGAAGGTAAGCTTGGTGTCATTTGATTTCTCATTTCTTCAGGTAAGAGTTATTATTTTTAAGTCAGGGACGTTTTGGTTATTATTTTGTTTCGCATCCACCCTGAAGCCTGTGAACAATTGCTTGTAAAAGCCATTACTTCGTTACACTCATAAAAGCAACGTCTGTGGTCACTTGGGACTTGGGGAGACTGGGGGCCTGAGCTTGTTGTGCCTTAGAACCCCTAAACTGGGGCATAACATCCTCCACTCACAAATCACCAAATATTCTTCCCTTCTCTGGAAATTTCTGTTGACCATTGCTGCTTCCATGCTTTTTCCAAAATCCAGGGTCATCTGTCCTCCAGAGTTCCTCTCTCTAAAACCATGCCTACCCAGCACCTCCCTGTCTCCTTTGTTGCCTTCCAATGCTCCACTACCCAGTGTCTTGCCTCTGAGTTTTTAAATGACAATATCCAAAAAATATGTCCAAAATTCATGAAATTTTGAAAGTTTGGGTGAACTTTGACCTACTCTAATGCAATTGTCAGTGTTGTGCGCAGTGCGAGTGGAGGGTAAGCTAGCGGGCGCAGCGAGGATGGGCCCTGAATATACTGTAGTTTATTACCCCAAAAACGTGACATAAAGAAAGAGAGAAAACTCATCACTTTCACAACGATTGGGAGGAGGTGTTCTTTTTTTAGACTGTGAAAGAAACCTCTGTGTGTCTCATTTGTTAGGTGAACGTAGTAACGGCAGTGCAGGCATAAAAATCCTGTGAGCTAAAGGCAGCTTTGGGTAAGCAGTCTTTATACACGAGGCTTGTGGAAAAGTCACAAAAAGCAACCAAACTCTCGTGTAGAGCTACACATCCTCTGATCAGGAAGAAGAAGGTGTTTGTAGATGGAGAAGTTGTCAAAGAACCAAGAATGATAATTGCTAACACTGTACTTCAAGACGAGAAAAATGGAAGTGAGCTAATGTCCAGTAACTTGACCGATCAGGTGGACCTGGATCTGGTGAGGAGCAGGTGGTTTAGCATCCAGGGCGACAAATCCATGGACAGTAGCTGTTGATTCTCATCTGGATTTTATCCAAAAATGCTGCAGATTCGATTAGTCATTCAAAATGCGACAAGATTCATTTAAAACATGTAAGTAGATTTTCTTAAACATTACATAATTGAAAACTTTTTGAAACATGGTGCAAATTAGTTCATGATTTGTTAAAAAGGTTTGTCCGTGGCTGTTGAAAATGGGACATTTCTCCTATAAAATGCATGCAAGTGATCTCAAAACTTAACAGTTGGTGAGATATATAGCGGTAAAGTGCTGAATATTGATGACCGTATTGTCATTGTTGATAATTATTGGTAGAAATTATTTTTGTGATCAGTGTCTTACCATAGATGAGTATGACTCATCATCAATGGTGTCTAACTAAAGGGAAACTAAGCAAATGTGTTATTTCAGAAGCGCGTATCAAACTGGTAGCCCTTCGTATGACTCAGTACCTATGAAGTAGCCCTCGGTCTCAAAAAGGTTGGTGACCCCTGGTCCAGAACTTCATCCAACTTGCTCTCTCGACAACAGTCAACATTACCCCAGCGCATAGTCTCCACCAACGACCTTTTGGGAAATAACACCGTGGGCAGTCGCTATCAACTTGGGCCCCTGCCAATCCGGTATTGCCGTCATTGTATTTGTGATCCACGAATTCAGTTTCATGCACAGTTTTTCATCGTGGGCCTTCCAGACGCAGGCTTCATCATTTGCCTGGACATGGAATACGCCGGGAATCGGCAACCCAAAATGTTGAAGGAGCTATATTGGACCAATAGAGCATAAAGCCAATCTGTCTGGAACCGTAGAAAAATTAAAGGCTTTATTTAAGTCTTATTAATGAATTTAATATTTATTCTACACATTTTTACTGCATTGGAAAATGTCAACAATATGTGTGTCATGCCTTGCCTCCCAGAAAATAACAGATTTGAACAAAAAAATTATATTTTTCCCCCCATCTTTTTCCATTTTCATACATTGCTCAAGGGAGCCACTAGGACTGCGCTAAAGAGCCATATGCAGCTCTAGAGCTGCGGTTTGCCAACCCCTGGAATAGGCACAAGATCTACACTTCATTAGTAAATCCTTTCTCGTGTGGTTAAGTCATTAAATGTCAAATGATAATACAAAATTATGCAAATCCCAGTCATCTCCATACAGCTCTATCGACACAGCCCAAATACAATGTTTTACAAATAACCATTGCTATTTCGCCAAAAATATGTTACATCAAAAGGAAGGATAAAGCAAAACCTCATCCAGATGTGCAGGGCCATTTCAAAAAATTCTGCTTGACGATTTGATTCCACTATTTCATTTAAGAATTTGTTGGCCCACCCGCCCAGCCAAATTTGCGGTTGCATATACTGTTTGAATTTGAACAGTTACAAAAAAAAAATTAAAAACCACCACCATACCAACTGTAGCAGAAGAAGAAACATATTTTGAGCATGCAAATGATGCAGTAACTATAGAATATTTGTGTCAAAAAAAACAATAAATCATTAAAAACTATGAACTACAAAACTATAAAAAAAAAAAGATAGAGATACAGGCTAAACACATTTCCTCTATTAGCATGCATGGTGCTGGTGGAAAGGAAAGATCTCCTCTAGTGGGAAGAAACCTAAGGCAGACCAGGCTGCAGGTGGGCAGCCATCTACCTTGGCCGGGGATGGGGGTGGGGAGTGTTGCACACCAGTACTCATTAACAGTGACAAGGTTACTATTGAATTTAGCACATATAAATTGTATGAAGATACTGTATGTGTATGCATAAACACGGCGTGTGGATCAGGAGAAGGACCCAGATGCTTAGGCAGTCCGTCATCACAGAATGTCCACATTTTAATTAAAACACTGCCATCTTATGCAGGAAAATGTCACAAACAATATATAAAGAGAGCTAATTACTCAGTAATTTACAAATCCATTAGAAATAAAGCCAGCAGAAGCAAAAACTCGGGACTGGGAGGAGTTCAGGGAGGCCATGGAGACGGACTATCGGTCGGCCTCAAGGAGGCTCTGGTAAACAGTTCGGCGCCTCAGGAAAGGAAAGTAGTGCCCTGTCAACGCTGTTTACAGTGGAGGCAGGGAGCTGCTGACCTCATCTTATGGTCAAGGATATGGTCAAGTGGTGGCGGGAGTACTTCGAGGATCTCCTCAATTTCACTGGCATGTCTGCCACAGAGGAAGCAGGAGCTGGGGACTCAGAGGTGGATTCGTTCGTCACCCAAGCTGAAGTCACTGACGTGGTTAAGAAGCTCCACGGTGGCAAGGCACTGGAGGATGATGAGATCCGCCCTTAGTATCTCAAGTCTCTGGATGTTGCAGTGCTGTCATGGCTGACACGCCTCTGCAAAATCATATGGCAGTCAGGGACAGTGCCCCTAGACTGGCAGACCGAGGTGGGGGTCCCTCTGTTTAAGAGAGGGGACCGGAGGGTGTGTTCCAATTACAGAGGGATCACACTCTTCAGCTTCCCCGGGAAAGTTTATACCAGGGCACTGGAGGGGAGAATCCGGCCAATAGTCAAACCTCAGATCCAGGAGGAACAATGCGGGTTTCATCCTGGCCGTGGAACGCTGGACCAGCTCTACACTCTCCACAGAGTGCTGGAGGGATCATGGGAGTTTGCCCAACCAGTCCACATGTGCTTTGTGGACTTGGAGAAGCGACTGGATCCCACATGGTGCTCTGTGGAGGGTGCTCTGGGAGTATGGAGTCCATGGCCCCCTACTAAGGGCTGTGTGGTCTCTATACGACTGGAGCAGGAGGTTGGTTTGCATTGCCGCCAGTAAGTCAGACCTATTCCCAGTACATGTTGGCCTCCAGCAGGGCTGCCCTTTGACACCGGTGCTGTTCATTATCTATATGGACAGGATTTTTAGGCTCAGCCAGGGGCCGGAGGGGGTCCGGTTTGGGGGCCACAGGATCTAATCGCTGCTTTTTGCCGATGATGTTGTCCTGTTAGCGCCCTATGACCAGAACATCCAGCATGTGCTGGGGCAGTTTGTAGCTGAGTGTGAGACAGCTAGGATGAGAATCAGCACCTCCCAACCTGAGGGCATGGTTCTTGACCGGAAAAAGGTGGTTTGCCTCCTCCGGGTTGAATCCTGCCTCAAGTGGAGTAGTTTGAGTATCTTGGAGCCCTGTTCACGAATAATGCTGTTGATGTACAGGTCCTTTGTGGTGAAGAGGGAGCTGAGCCAGAAGGCAAAGCTCTCTATTTACCGGTTGACCAACGTCCCGACCCTCACCTACGGTCATGAACTTTGGGTCATGAACGAAAGGACAAGATCTCGGATACAAGCGACCAAAATGAGTTTCCTCCGAAGGGTGGCGGGATGCACTCTACGAGATAGGGTTAGGAGTTCTGTCACCCGGGAGGAGCTCAGAGTAGAACCGCTCCTCCTCCATATCAACGAGGGGCCGGTTGAGGTGGCTTGGGCATCTTTTCTGGATGCCTCTTGGACACCTTCCTTGGGAGGTGTTCCGGGCATGTCCCACTGGGAAGAGGCCCAGAGGAAGACCCAGGACACGCTAGAGGGAGTATGTCTCCCAGCTGGCCAGGGAATACCTTGGTATCCTCCCAGAAGAGCTGGAGGAGGTGTCCAGAGAGAGGGAAGTCTGAGCTTCCCATATGAGATTACTGTCCCTCGCAACCCGGCCCCAGATAAGTGGAAGAAAATGGATTGATGGATGGCATTATAAATAAAAGTACACACACATATATGAAGTTAACCTTTCAGGTCATCCTATGCAAATGACCTAAAACTGCAGTTTGCCTGCCCTGGCTTCAGCAAAGGCAACCACAATGTCCTCCATGTCCAAAGACCGGCGAACATCACACTCAATTGAAATTAGTGCCAGTCCTGTGAGCCTCTCTTGGCCAGTGGTGGACCTCATATAAGTTTTAACCTACCGACCTATCGACCTACCTACCTACCCACCTACCCTCCAGGCAGCATGATATTGATGGTGACTTACTAAGTGACTTACAAAGACTCAATAATCAAAGAGGAAGAATTTTGTGTTACCTACAATACCTGACATAGTGCCACAGCAGGCAGAATCAAATGTGTTCCCTCTACTTGATGAAGCAAGTGGCTTTGAGCAAATCCCTCCAAGGAAAAACAGCTAATTGACCGCTTTCATCTCAACCCTTTTTTCAAGCAGCTCCCATCTGAAGTGGACAAAAAAACGCTTTGTGGTTGATGTACAGGGTCAGCAGACAGGGGGGGAAAAGTATTGTTCCGCACCCAGTATACCGATGTGTGTTCATTGTATTGGTTGTTTCAGGGCTCCTGGTGGCCATTCGACAAAATGGACATGGAAAAAGATTTATCAGCCAATGCCTACAGGAAGCACATGATAGACATACTGTTTAAGGTGTATAAGTTTGATCTTTTTTGAACTTTGTATGAGTAAAAAAAATTACAGAACAAAAACTGGTGTTGCATACACTTTCAACATTTGCAACAAAACAAAACACCACCATACCAGCTACTCCATAACAACCAACATATTAAGAGAATGCAAATGATGCAATGACTATAAGATATTCTTGTCCAAAAAATATATATATCATGAAAGAAATATGAGAAAGAAAGAAATATGAACTATAAAAGGATAAAGTTACAGACAGAGACCCAACACATTTCCTGTACTAGCAAGCACTAGGCGACGGTGGCAAGGAAAAACTCCCCCAGGCTGCAGGTGGGCAGCTATCTGCCTTGACTTGTTGGGTTGAGAGAGAGAGAGAGGGAGAGAGAGAGAAAGATCAGAAAGATCAGAAAGACAGAGAGAGAGAGAGAGAGAGAGGTATGCAGATGCACAACAGTAAATAGTATTAGTGACAAAGTTACAATTGAATTTAGCATGTATAAACTGTGTGTACAGATGTGTAACAGGTAATTGCTCACGTTGCCTTGACGCTACCGGACTAGCTGTACGCAATATTTGTGGGGGAAACACATGTACGTTTCAAGTTGTCTCTCTCTCTCCTCCCGCATCTCAATGTGTTGGCTATGGTTAGGGTCCTGTGGGCTAAAATGCATACTACTTCGCAGAATAAGGCAGGACTGTGGGGAATGGGTGCAACAGAGAGGATAGCCTGATCTTAAGGGGCTCATCTCCTGTGTGAGAGAGCCATGTTTCCTGACAGATAACAGTATTTATTAAGAAGAAAGGGCGTACTAACACACCGCATCATTGGTTTAGAGGAAGGTGCACAGAAGCTGATAATATTCTGAATAGAAGAAGTAACCTGACGGAGGTGGGAGATGGAAAAGTGATACCAGGGGAGAGTGACAGCAAGCGCAAATCGTGGCAGCGGCATCTAGTTGTAGCAACTTCCGGTGGCATCTCAGCTTGCCACAGAAGCTGAGGCACTTGCGACGGCATTTATCGACTTGCCTCTCATTTACCACAGCATTTACCTACCGACTTGCCACTCACTGGGGCAGGACGTTCAGCTGATCAGCAGTACAAGTGAGGGCAGATATGAAGATTATGAACAGCACAAAGGCAGCTGATCCAGATGATATACATGTGGAAGTGGGGGGCAGGCGGGGGGGTAACAATATCAGGAATCAGGAAATCTTTATTGTCAACAGAGCAATTTACATTGTGTATTGAAATTAATGTAGAGTTGTGGTGCAGTATGGAAAAAGAAAAAAATATTCACAGAGGAAATATACAGCGTATACAGTAATGACAAGGATGAGTGCCACAGATGCCTTTTTTTAGCGTTGAGGGTGCTGATGGAGTTGTACAGAGATGGTTGGCAGTTACATGGTTTTCTCTAATGATAGGATGAGGCAGATGGAAGAGAAATTGGAGAAGTGGCTGTATACACTGCAGAGTAGAGGAATTAAAGTCAGCAGGACAGAATACATGAATCAGGCGAAGTAGTTGAAGATGCAAGGAGTAGAGTAGGCAAGAAAGGACTTGAAATATTTTGGGTTAACCATACAAAGAAATTGATGTGAAGAATAGAGTGCAGGCAGGGTGGCACAGGCAGAGGTGATTGCCACAAGTGCTCTCTGAAAGAAGAGCAGAAGCCACGGTGAGGGGAGTTGTATAAGACAGCATTGGAAGGTGCATTGGAAGTGGAAATGCCCAAAAGCTTCACAAAGTTCCTGGGAATGAAAAGACTTCTTACTGTGGAATCCTTCTCCTGCTTTTGATTCTTCCACACACATACCCTTCATACTTCTAGTTGTCCTTCTCAAATTGCTAGTGGACTTGTAAAAGAAGTATGTTTTGACAATGCTTTCTTTAAGTATTTTTGTGATTTACCTTCTTCCCTGTCGTCCTCATTTTGTGTATTTTAGGTGGTTGAAATACAAATGGAAGTTTCATAGATCACACCTATCATATCATTTCAATTGTTAGATCAGTCTTTCCCTGTTTCGAAGTACAGCAGAACTGGGAATACACAACCTCAGACTTTGCGGGCTGACCTCTCCCTTGCTGTTGCCAGTTACAAAAAGAGAGAAACAGAAGAAAGAGAAAAAGACAAAAAAGTATAAAGACGGAGAAAATGATTGAGGTGAAAGTAGCCAGCGAAAGAGATGGACAGAGAAAACATGTGAGAACATAGGCAAGAAAGAGAGAGACTTTATTCATATCTATTTATTCATATTGTTTATATTTACCAACATAGCAAAAGATGAGTGGCAGTGAAAGGCACAAGGAGATGTTGCATGTGATTCTCAAAAAATGGTTTATTGTTTAATCTCTTGGTGGACCTGTCTTCTCATGTAATTTGTTTTTGTCCACCTAATTTGATCTCACAAGTCCCCCATCGAATCTCTTGATCCGAAATAAAAAACAACAAAATCGGCCAACACCATAGTTTGTGTGATTCCTCGGGAGTCTCCCTCTTTTTGCCACGCTTAGTACTGTAGTGTGCAGGCATCGCTTCCGCACCCTGCCGGACACATTGTGAAGGTGCAGGCAAAGAGTTTGCCTCGAGCGACTGCATGCCCACCTCCCATTTACACACACATGCTTAGTCATCATGCACATCGCGTCCATAGAGGCAAGGTAGGCAATTGCCTGGGACCCCAAGCAGGCGGGGGGCCCCAAGACTGGACATGAATAAAATGCAACGACAAACTGTGTGAGCGCCCTTTTTATTTCTGTTTCAGTCGATGCAGTCTAGTACAATATCAGAATCTCCCTCAAGGGGCCCCTCTCACTAGTTGTTGGCAGCCGGCCAAGTTGGTGATTCCTACAGCCGGCAAATGACAACACTTCGCCATGAATAACTATCACTATGAAGCAGAGTTTTGTATCAGGCAGCCAGAAAAGGAGGAGATAAAAGGAAGAGGGGGAGTAGAAAAAACAAGATAGCAGTGAGTAATAAATTACCGTAACTTCCGGACTATTAGCCGCTACTGTTTGGAACTTTGAACACTGCGGCTTAAAACATGGTGCGGCTAATGTATTTTTTTTCATGGCGCCAAAGAAAGTAGACCAATAAAATTGATGAGTAGTTCAATGAGGTCTAATGAAATTGTGCGATATATCATGCGCACTTTCACAGTAAATTACGGCCCGGTAAATCAGTCATTTGTATTCACCCTCATCAACCTGGAAGACACTCAAAGAAAAGCATACGATGCCGCTTTTAAATTAAAGACAATCCATCTGGCAGTTGATGAAAGAAATTGAGCTGCGGCACGTCATTTTGGCATAAATGAACTGATGGTGACTCTCCCCACTACGGGGAAAGACTCGCTAATGTTGCACACTTGGACAAAATAGGACACCCAGGCGTGCATGAAGTTTGTGTCTTCTCTTTAATCTGACAACACAGGACTACAGGAACGGTTAACGTGATCACTCGCTGCGGCGTTCTGTTTAATATAACACACACACTCTTAACTTGAACATTCTCATACACTCTATCACCACATTCACACAATTTACTCAGCTTGTATGCTGTATGCAACTCTTATCACTGTGAAAATACGAGGTGAGACACTATTCTCTGTGCTAGACTGTAATGTACAAACTTGCTCACCTGACAACACGGGAATACATGAGCGGTAAATTGACATGGTCACTCGCTACGGCGCTCTGTTTACTATAGCACATACACGCCTTCCTGACCCTTTAGGACCCCTAGCTGGACTCCTGGCTACCCACAGTGCCTGCACTAAATTCCATCCTCTGCCTCACATTAACACACACACTCCTACTGTTACATTAATAAGCATACAGACCAACAATTGTGAATAAATTAATGGTGAAACACAAAATAGCAGTAATAGTACATGATAATTAAAATAAATAATAAATGCAGATGGGGGGGTTCCCATGCGTGCTCAAGAGGCCCACCAGTGCTCGAGTGAGAGTGACATAGAGGAGACTGAAGTGAGTGACATTATCCTAAAGCTGTTCGATTCGGACACTGAAGAAGAGGACTTTCATGGTTTTAGTACGTAATTTGCGTGTTACCGACACATATATATATCTAAAAGTTCGGTTGATGTGTTACAGGTACTGTTTCAAAAAAGCATTCGTAATATGTGACGCATTTGTTTGTTTTACCATACAGATTAAATCAAACGTTAAAAAAAAAACCTCACGTGTAATATCTTTCTGTGTAAATATCTCATACAACGTTAGATACCTGCGGCTTAAAATCTGGTGCGGCTTGTATAAGTACAAAATTGATTTTCTCTCTAAAATTAGAGCGTGCGGCTATTAATCAGGTGCGCTCTGTAATCCGGGAATTACGGTACTCTGGATAAAATAGGTGTCTTGTATAAATGGTGAAATTTAGCCGTAAGTGGGCTTGCAACGAAATATACGGGTAATGTTTACGTTAGCTACCTGACTGACAGTCAATGCTGGCAGCGAAAGAGAACAGTTTGTGCTGATTATAGCTTCACACTTGTTTATCAACAGCATAAGAAAGACACATATCTGTTGCAGAGCCACTGTTTATCGTATTCAAGGGCATGACGGAGCAGGGGCGTTGTAATTAGGGGTGTAACGGTATGAAAAAATCACGGTTCGGTACGTACTCGGTACAGGGGGGTCACGGTTTGGTACATTATCGGTACAGTATGGGAACAAAATACAAAACCATTTTCTTCCACAGCGTGTTGTTTATTTAACCAAAAGTTGTCAAAATACAAGCAGAAATCGTAAATAAAATAAAAGTGCTGCCTGGTACCATTAAGTTAAATTAAATATCCTCAAATGGTTATCAATGTTACAAATTAAAATATTAAAATTGAAAATAATAAATTCCTTTCCAATACTAAACAAAAAAATCCACAAGTGCAGCACTCAGCTCCAGAATTCTAGTGTTACAGTAT
>OMPJ01046363.1:13636-32815 GCA_900312935.1 Carapus acus | reverse complement strand
CTCCCACTTGATTTTAATCGCTTGGCGTTTCAGATCGGACTACCGAAGGGCGATTAGAGCGGTGAGCGGCAGGTCTGGCTGCTCACGCCCTGACCCCAGCCCACCGTAATCCAATCAACCTCCAGCCGCCAGACGGATGCAATCCGTCCTGAGAAGCAGAAAAGAGGCAGTAGGCAGTGACAAAAGCATACGTATACACACACACACACACACTCGAATACATCATTATCTTGCACAAACAAAGAAACTGTACCTGGAAACATGGACAAGAGCCGCGCACTCACTTTTATCATCTCATTACCGCGATCAAAATCACTGCAACGGCGAGCGGCCCACGACCTGCTGACAGAAACCTGAGTAATAGTTTCCAGTGAATTGGATCTCGATAAGAGACGATAATGTCCTCAACGACTGTATGGACCGCTGTTCTGCGGGGCGAGGAGGGGCAGCGACTTCAGCATGTGGACTAACATACTGTGCCATTTCCGGAGTAGGTATTAAAGGACTGGAGATGAAATTCCTGAATCTTGGAACACAAGTGGATTTTCTGGTCTGTGCGTGCAGCAGTAAGACAGAAGATCCTGTGACTAGGGCTGGATAGGGACCTCAAAGGTTCCCAAAGTGCCCTTTAGCAGTTTCAAGGTCTGCTCCTGTTTGCAAGCGTGGGTGAATGGGCGCTATCCATTTGACCCTGCACAGCTGGGCCTCCACAGACACGTCCATCACTCAAGAGGAGGAAGGACGCCTGCAGGCACCCCGAAGAGGAATCGGCAAGTACATCTTTTGTGAAAACTCCTCACGAACACATCGCCATTTGTTTGTCAGCTCAGACTCAGACAGCTCTGAGCCGGGACTGTTTCCACACTCATCGCAGCTGGATGGAAGCAAAGTTCAGCAAACTAAAAATACAGTGCTCAGCAGCGGGATGAAACCCAAGGAGGAGTTTGTTGAAACTTAACTTTAAGTGAGGGTAACCACCATTTACTGGCAGCCTGCTTTAAACAAACCCAAACACATCCTTTTAAACAGCGAGTAGCAAGCAGTGAGGATTTGCAGAGCGGTTCAGATCAGAGTTCAGGATGTCGCTTCAGCCTCTGTGGCGATAAACATCCTGGTACATCCTGCCGTCGGGCACGAGTTCTGCACGTCTAGTTTCAGTCCCAACACAAACCTGACTGCACTTTGAGAGCAATTTACCTATTACACACTTGGTTGGCGTTCCAACGTTTGCTTTGCCCTTGGCGACCTTTAATTTTGGAGCGTTATTTCCTACTTCCTGTCTAGAACACACACTTGAGCCCGTCCTGCAGCTGCCACTTGAAGTGGAGAAGATAAGAGGGTTTCTGGAAAAAGACCAGAAGTTATTAGTGGAGGGCTGTTGCCTTCTTGATGGGACAATAGTCGTCTACGTGCTCCCCAGAGACACAATGTGGTTTATTAACAGTCCTAATCTAGCTAATTAGATGGTTTTTCCCCAAGAGTGTCTGTGCGCTTGGCTTCTGCTCATCCTTGCACTTGGAACAGAGCAATGTGAGGACGCAGCATATTTCTACAGCGATCATGTGGTACGATTGCAGTTCATTTACACAGATTGTCCTGTGAAGTGCAATTAATCTCGCTTCATTTCTTTTACTTCTCATTTATCTTGGAATAATTCAGGATCGCGAAGGCAAGAACAGAACAGTGGAATGTTCTTAAACAAGTGTCTTCCAAGGAAAACCTTACAGCACAGAATCCCACACAATTGCTGGACCTGAGACTTCATCCAGCAAAGTCTGTCTCCCCAGTCAATCAGCGTGTGTAGTCACAGGAATGTGAGCGCTAATACAGACTTTCGGCGTGTCTTTCCATGAGTGCACCCAAGATAATAACATAAGCACACCCAGGACATAAAAAGGCAATGTGTCACGAAATGGTAAATGCCACCAGGAACGAATTCAGGCACACAACATGTCTTGCTGGATAACAGGAGGTCACACACAAAGCCAGGCCGTAAAACCAGCCAACCGAAGCAAAAAGCTCCACTTGAATCTCACTTAACTCTTATTTGTGCTCCATGCAATTCTGCCTCATCTCGATGGAAATGAAGAGGGGTTGACGTGGAGCACACATCCAAATATTTGGGTTGCTCGGCAAATCCCGCAAAATTTACGGATGCAGAGCCCCCATCAGTCTAAACTCTATTTCTGGCCAGTGGCTAGCATTTCTCATAGATAATGGTAGATCAAAGCAGCCACGTTGGAGGTACTTTCTTTCTTTTCGACTAATGTAATGGTAAACTGATTATTTTCACAGACAAGATTTTAATCTCAGCTGTGAACTTCTCCTAACAGAAAATCTCAGAAAGACAACCTTTGCTAGACCTTGGTCGCAGGCGTCTACGGGTGTCTCTGTTTCCTAATTAATATTTAATTGCTGGGCTCCAAAGGGCTGCAGTGTGCATGGATCTGCTCTCTTGTGCATGACAGACCAGGCTGACTGCATCTGCTGGCTGATTTGAGGTTATTTCAGCGCCAGTGTGACTAATCTGCAAAGATGGATGAGCCCTCCAGGCAAAGCTGTTGAGCATTTTGGACAGTTTTTGCTGATGAATCGGTTTCCCCGTAAAATTATTTTGATCCACATGCTTTAATGGAGCATTTGTCCTGTTTTAATGTTACATTATTTTGTTTTTCACACGAGTTAAAATTAAATGTGCCATTAGAAAAATCCACAGCGGATCAACAGAGTGCTTTAATCTATACTTAACTTCTCATTTGTGGAATCATTACTGTCCTTTGTCCTTTTTGGAAGCATGTAATGTCTCTCTAATAACTTACGCAGCGCTCCCTTAAGCAGGTCTCGTATTCCATATTGGACTAAAAGGTCTTGTGAAAAGTGGAAAATTGATGTTCCATCCTCGCATAATCTGATAAATACTTTCTGACGTGCATGTCCCGAACGCTCAGGACACAAACATCTTCATCCTCAACCGGGTCATGGACGCTGCCGCCACCTAAATCTGCACTGAATTTACCTCAAACTAAAAAGGTCGGGATTTAGATGACAAATAATGGACTCAGAAACCACAAGCTGGCAGACGGCAAGAGCACGGCAAATCACAACAGTCAGTTCTGAGAAAAGACAGCCACCTACTTCAAGTCGGGATAGAGAGATGGTGTATGAAGAGGAACAAGAGAGAGATGAGAAGAGTAGAAGTAAACAAAGAATATCAGGCTAGCAAAAAATTTGCACACAAGCCTACAAACAGACACAGACACACAGACGCAGACACACGCTCAGCACTGTAACTCAAACTGTTTACAATATCCGATGGCTGGAAGAATGGGGGCAGCACTAATACTGCTTCTGATTTTGGGCTGTATCATACATTTCTGTTGATGAAACGTCAAAGTTGACATTTTTGTTTACCCTGCAACTTCATTCTTCTGTATGTGGGCGTGGGCATAACAAAGACCCAGAATAGAACATTTGTGTGTGACATGATATTTGTGGGACATCACTTTAACAAGTGATGGCAATAACAATAGTGATAGCAACAACAATATGGCCGCCAGTCAAACACAGCAACAGCAGGAGGACGAGGAATCAACTTCTCACAGCAACATTTGAATCATCAAGTCATCTTATGGGCCACTTTATGATGGGACATTGGAACATTCTGCTGCTAGCTTTGGCCTGGAGCTCCAGGACAAGCACAGCGACAGAAAAACTAATATAGTCCGAGCTTAATAACACCAAACCATCTGCTACACCCTGACAGTCCTGTGAGACAAAAGCAAAACTAATTCTTTCGTTGGCTTTACAGTCACAGACTCGCCCTCAACGTAAAGCCCAAACACATACAGTACAATAAGCAATGGAACAAATGCCTGGTGCCTAAGATGGCTTTTCACAAAAATGGTGTGAATATTCTCTTCAGGCTGTTAGCTGCGTGTCTTCTGTATTTCTTTCCGCGATAATAATTGGATATAAGAGTGCGTAGTTCTGGTTTCACTTCCGACAGTGAGGGCAAGATTCCAGCAATGTATAGCAGTTGGAGTGTGGGACTGTTGTCGGCCCAAGCTCACCGAGCCAATGCAGCTCCATTCCTCCTCCACCACTGCATCTCAGCCTCTCCCCACCATTAATAATCCCTCCCCCATTCGCGGTGGAATGCGAGGCGTTTCGCTGCGCGGAGCTCCGGGGCGAGTCCAGACCTTGTTAATACAGGCCTGTGTTCATTGGCCATCCCAACTGAGGCAGATGCTGAATGATATCAACTTTGGCTGGATTTCATGGCTTCGACATGGCGTTCAATAATTGGCAAATAATGGATACCTACTGGCCTGTAGGATAACGCAGAATGGGAAGAGGCAGCTTTGGCTGGCAAATCTATTGGGTGTTATTGTATTTATTCAAGCTTCACAGAGTAGAACCCATATGCTGAAGTCCTTGTTACACAGTCGGTCACACATATCCCCACTGGTGCCAAGTGTAAATAGCGTGCAGTAGGAGGATGCTCAACAAGGTTCCCCGGCGGTAGACGGACACGTTTTAACAGATTTCAGGCCAGAATTAAGTGCTACAGTAATTTGGAAGCAGAGCTGAGCAGAGCAGGGTCATTACGGTTGTGTCTGCGGGCTCCTGGAGTAGATTTGTGCAACACGCAAACTGTATGTCTGGTGGAGATGATGACGATTCGGGCAAATGAGAGGCACATTAGCACAGATGAATCGCTCACACATCAGCCTCAGCCTATGGTGACCATTTCCGGCCTCTCATCCCAAGGCTGGAGTGAGTGTGTGTGTGTGTGCTTACAGTTTTGAAGAAGAAAAGACTCCAATTTGTCGCATTACATACTGCCCCATCCGTCATTGCAGCATCAGTCATTGATTTTCTGACAGTAGCCCTTCTTTGTTATCAAATTTTACCCATAATTGTGAGTAATGATGCATTCAGATGACTGCAGCAGGATCTTTGGTTTGTTCTTGTAGGTTTGACTGGACCGTGACTGGTGAGGATCACTTGATTCAGACAGTCTGAATTCATCAAAGTACCTCCAGGTTTGGTACATATGACAATACGATCGCAGCCTTCAGATAGCCAATCTGTACAAATCTGCACAATATGCGCAAATCTGTGTATAGTTTATGCGCAACCTAAAATAGCCATCATCTTTAATGAGCCAATCTGGAGAACAATCATAAGCAAAATCCCTCCTGTTTGAGCCAATAGGTAAAACCAGCATGTTCACTTCTTTTCAGTCATGAGCAACGGCACAGTTGAACAGTGGGTGAAAGCACTTACAATTTGAAATGCGCAAGTAATGGGTATTACTTCGTCGATGATATTCTACCCCTTCATTGTTCAGGGAACAGTTGGAATAGGCGGATACTTTAAGTCTGGGCATGTTCAAAGTTGGATTTCTCTGTGTCGCCAAGTGATGACATTACACTAAATTCAGACAGATTCTGGTTATTTCAGGTTTGGAATGGGAGCAGGCAGGCCCCTCAAGGCACGCTGCAGAGAGAAATCACAAGCAGCAAAAAAATCCCCTGACGTGTAAGATTAATCCATTCAACCCAAAGATTCGTCAGCAAAAACCCAAAGCAGCAAAGAGGCGAAGCGGTTTCCAAATTTAGGATGCATCACATCTCCACAGCGCTAACGAACTCTTGCAGCAATGCTTGCCAGGAGGGAAAGAGGACAGAGGAGAGGCAGAGGGTGCCAAAGTATGATTTCATTTTCACCCTCAACTCAATTGTAGGTCCTCTTTGAAGGTTATAAATAGATCCCACGCACTCACAAAAAGAGGATTTTGTCACTAAGGGAGGCTGGACAGAAAGGACGAGGCGAGGTGATGGTTCACACCTAAATCAGGCTACTAGTATGGTATACCACTGGTGTTAGCCTCCAACCTCAACCCTCACTTAGTCCATCATGCTGTTAGTGTCTACTGTTTCTTTGTTAAAATCTGTTTGCCCAAAAATGCACAAAAGAAATCAAAAGCCAAGTGCCAGCCTTGCACTAGCAGCAATTTTACGCGTCATTTTGTCAGTGGTACATGTTTTCTGGTAGCGTTCAGGTTTTCTGAATGTGTCAAATGAAACAAGATGGTGTTCATGGGGTGTTTTAAGTACTTAATCTAAGGTGCTTGAAAAGGGCCCAGTGGGTGAGAACAGATGTAGATTAGAACAATGCCGTGATCCGAGTGTGCAAAGAAAGTGCAGAGCCATATAGAAAAGGAAGAAAATGTTGAATCGGTGAGCTGCAATTCCTGTTGTTACCAATTAACAACTGTCTAAATTAGACAACCTTGCAAAAAAAATAAAGCTAGACAGCAATGGGGGGGATCAGCATGGATTCTCGTTTTTGGTGCTCAATTGTATCACGTTGCCTCCTACTTAAACCTTCCACTGTCTTAATTAGAGACACTGGCGGTAACTTAGCAACCACAACTATTCATGAACATGCAGGGAGTTGTAACACTATATCCCTCTCACTCACACACACATCAACAGATTCGGTCTTTGCAGCCGAGAGAAGCACGCTTGCTTAATTGTAATTAACTCGCCGGGCAGAGGATCAAGCATGTTTAACGAGGACCAAATACATGTCGCAACGCCTGTGCGCACACAAACACACACGCGCAATCACGCGTACAAGCTCATTAACATCTTGCAGTATGTGTCCGTACAGGTCATCGCCGTACCGATCTGTTTTGTAATCGTTGCTGCATCCAGGAAGAAAGATTGTAAACAGGGGATAATAAGGGGATCAGAGAGAGTGTAGCTCAGTGGATATGCCGGTGTGTGAGCGTGTACATGTAAAGCACCTTTGTGCTCGGGGTGGTGGCGGGACTGTGGTGAATTGAACGTTAGGTGGGGATGGTGAGAGAAGACGGGAGCGGTTGCCATGCCTACAACATGCGTGTGCCCACAGAGCGGCTCGCATTTACACAAACACGCCACCGTTACAGCCTTGATGCTCCCCATTTCCTGACTGACCAGCTCAGCAGAGCTCCACAGGCCATAGAGCTCGCGGTGCAGGCTGCACGCCCGGCCTGCACACACTCTCCTTTGGTAAATATTTAATCACTCTTGGAAAAGACTCGACGGCAAGGACTGACACAACTTTCCCGGCAGATTTGCAGGCACACATGAAGGGAAAAGACACTCTGTAGGGCTGAGTTATGTCACCACTTCTTCCTTTTTTTCCTTCCGGCATGCTGAGTCTTGCTCCCCACAGCATGAGTGTGTGTGTCCACATTAAACCCACACCGTGGTGACACAGGAGACAAGTATGCTTTCAGCCCAACACATCTAAGGAGGTGGTCTAATGCCTTGCTGCTATTCTTTTCCTCCAACATTTTTAGCTTCTTTAGGTGAGTTGAGTGTAAATGTCTTCCCTGAAATGTTTTTCTGCGATCGGTTAACCACTACGTGTTTGTGTCTAACCGCTAGGGGGCGGCATTTGGCAAATTCAGACATGCTGTCAGTCAAACATGGAAGAGGTCAAGGAGGGGATGCTATGTACATTCATGACCTTTGCTCCAACCTTTCTTCCCTACTCCCCTTCATCCACCAGATTACTTCCATCTTGGTCCCTTTTACTACCCCTTCCTCCTGTGTACAATGTCCACATAGCCAGCCAAGGAAAGAGCGCCATCACCTTAATGTCGGCGGTTGATCTTGGTGGCAGAGGGGTCATTATTCTTGGTTTCATGTTGAGGATAAGGAAGTGAAAGTGGGAGAAGAGGAGGAAGCAACAAAGGATGGAGGAACTACGGTACATGCCAAAGCGAAGCGGGCGCCTTGTGTTTTGGACCACATGCTATGCTTTTCTCAGCATAGGATTCTTTTGGCTGAGACATGGTGATATCTTACAGGGCAGACAACACAAGCGCACACACAGACACAAACAGACAAACACACACGCGCGCGCGCACACACACACACACACAAGAGAGTCAACAACATAGCAGGTGTAAAACAAACAGTCACAGACTGCTCTTTGCGTGCTGCATTTTTTAACTGCATTTTCACCAAATTTTTAACACATACAGTGCACACATAGTCATTACAGCGGACTTATCCGTCAAAAGTTCAATGATAAATTTAACAATAAGTTTTCCTTTCAAAGTGGACCCCTGAATCACCCAAGCTGTCCCTCGCACACACAATCACACTATAACACAAGCTAACACATGCAAACTAGGGATGTCCGATATTGGCTTTTTTGCCAATATCCGATATGCCGATATTGTCCAACTCTCATTTTTATCGATACCGATATATACCGCCTCGCATTACCGACGCTTTGCAGTCATTGCAAATCAGAAGTTTAACGTCCGAAGGAGACACTTGAAAATAATTCCAAACCACAGACAAAACGTTGAAACCGAGCGAGCAAGTTTGTTACTGCAGCCATCCACGCTTGTTTATACGCTTCAAGACGCAGCTTGATGAGGTCATCACCTGTGCGCCGATTAACGCTTCAGTGGCGCATAGGCACTATTTCGGTGTAACGCAAGCATTACTTTATCGGTTATTATCAGTTTTAAAGCAAAAAAATCCGATACCGATATTACATTTTTATGCTGATATTGGTATCGGATTTTTTTCTCTAGACACTCTAGAATGTACCCTTCCTCCCAACATCTACAGCCAAAGGTGTGACGTATCCTTCCGCCATCTTAACGTCCGAACTAGATGCTTCTCCATGTCTCACCACCAAGGGGGTGTTGGTTCTCCTCTTAAGGTTCTCAAACCACCCATGACGAAACCTTGAATGATTCTTCCAATGCTGAACTTCCTGTTTCTTGTAGCTCCAAATGGTCATAGATAGTGCGATCCGCCATAGATAGTCTATAACTCTCACCAATGGATACCAACGGATCTACCTAACCCTAACCCTAATCCTATCTACCCTACCATATCTACCCTAACCCTAACTAGCGCTGGTGTCCACAAGGACCATTCCTAACTCGGACTTACGCTCGTATCCTGAAGAAAAGTAGGGACTGCGAGACGGCTTGTACCTCAAAAACCTCCTATGTTGAATTAGTCGTACCTCAAGGTACTACTGTATTTGTCCTTCATGTAAATGGAGACATTTCTGCCTATAAGTTGAGTTATGTTATGCTACTGCATCTGATCTGATCTTATCTTTCTCATCTTATGTTGTGTGATGTTCCGTTATGTTACGAAATTCTTGTTTTGTCACGTCTCTTCTTTTTCTCTCACTTCTCATCAAATATAATGAGGGCGGGTTAAACGCAAAGATTAAGATTTCCTCAGGGTTAAGTGCCTTAGAATAAAAAAAGAAAAATCATTTCTCATCTTATATTGACAAACAGGAGTTGCCCCACGAGTCCAAAAAGAAACTTCTCGTATCGACCTCCAGGCGATGCCTGCGACTCGACAAAACCTTTCGATTTTCAGAAGGGGGGAAAAAAAACAATGCAATTTGCCGTCAGAGCAACACAACGACGACACTCGCTCCCCAAACGCCGACGCCGACTGAGTGGCAAGAGCGCGGGCCCCGTAGCCCAAGACAGCGGTGAGCCGCTGCAAATTTGTACCTGCAGCTATCAGAAAATAATTTGTACCTCATGGTGGATCAAAAGGTCTCCTGAGAGCTCATTATGTGCTTGTTGTGGTTCGTCGGTGAAAAACGTCTTCGGCTTTCCAGCGAAGAAAAAGAAAAAAAAAAGAAAAATTCTTCCCCCCTTCCTGACGCGGCAGCCTCGCCGAGTCTGGCGAAGCCTTGAATGTGAGGCTGGACTGGAAAACGTGGCACCCTGAGCGGAGCTGAGTGTCACACACACACACACAAACACACACACACACAGAGGCGTGCTGATTACACGGCCAAACTGGATTTTGCCACCATAGTCGCACATTAATCACATTCGTGTATTGATTATGGATCATCTGTTCGCAACTGTTAATCAGCAAGCGTCTCTTCCAGTTAATCACGCCGGCTGGACGTCCTTCCTCTGGCTCGGCGAAATCTCGGGCCCGATCGCGGCCAGATTCCCTCCGACGGCGCCGCCGCCGCCGCCGTTGCTTGACCGATAGCCAACGAGAGTGTGAGAGGAAGCAGAAGTGACAAAAACAACACGGCGCCTCCATATTTTGGCTTTCGCCGGGTATTTAAGCACACTCTTCCCAGCCAAGCGACTCCTCCTCCGTCTTTGGCTCCCTCGCTGGCCAAGATGGCGGCGGCGGCGGCGGAGCTGGAGCGGCGGCTTCGCTCGGCGCCTGTGTTTCCCTTTTTTTTTTTGAGATTGTGGAGTGTGTGTCTTAGATGTGAGGGTTATGTGATGGGGAACTGGGCGTGGCCTTGCTGCCAGGGCAGTGCCTTGCTCGAAGGCTCGGGGATGGAACCAACAACCTCTGGTCACAATTTCACATTGTGCTTCCGCTTTGGAGGACAGCGTCTCCACTTCGCGCTCTCCATTCTACTCCATATGTTGCTCATTCGTTCCGGATGTTTCCTCATAAATTGACTCGCTAAGCTCCAGGTGCTCGTTTTCCCGAATTCTCAACTATAAACTTGATATTTTCAGACGCCTGTTAAATAAAAGGAATCCATTTGGAACAGATTCGTCTGTTTTTGGACAGGAGGTCACGTGACTGCGAAGTACAAATATAGACTAACTGACTGACTTATCACACACACGCTTTGAACACACACGCTTGCACACACCCTCAGTTTTATTTGGCTTTGTGTTCTGTATTCTTTTTTATCACGATTATATCTCATTTTTCTGAGATAATAGATTTTGTTCTACGCCTTTGTTAAAGCGTCTCCTGGATGTTTTTCTTTTTTTTTTTTTTTTTTTTTTTTGTCTTCTTTTTTTTTCAAATCTCAGCGGAGACGCACACGGTGACTTTCGCTGCCCCTGTTTTTGGTCTGAAGTCTTTTTAAGTGGAAATTAATGAACTCTCAGCTTTCTCTGGCAGTGGAGGGCAAGAAGAAAGTTCTGCGTGCCGCGATCGACGCGAGCAAAGCCAGAAACTTTGTGGAGTCACGGCACATTTATGTACCACACCGTAGTTTCTACGTTTCCACATGAAAGCAGGCACACACATTGTGTACACATCACTGGCAAAAGATGGAAATGAATGCTTATTAATCCACCAGAGTCAAGTGTTTCTTTTGCGATCCAATTTTTTTTTTGTTAAGGGTAAAAATGTGAAATATTTTGGCAGCGTGTGAGCAAGATTCCCAATATTCTGTTCTGCTGGAACCAGACTCAGGCTGGGATCTGAACCAACTGTGGCCCTTAATATGCACATTATCCCACTCAAAAAAAAAAAAAAAAAGTATTTCCAATGGTTCTGCCTCCGGGTTTTTACTGTATTCATTGTGTTGATTGAATCAGAATCGTAAACTGGATTGGGGAGCAGAGTGTTTTCTCAAACCTGGCAAGAGAAAATCCCGCTAAATAACATTCAACAAATGTTCCCTGGCCAAGATAAGGCAATAACTTTATGGCACAGAGAAAGCTAGAACAAAAACACAACAACGCTGGCAAAAAAACAACAATCCGCAGCCGGCCAATCAGGGGTCGGAAACGAGGCAATGGCAATGAGCAAGCAGGCAAGAGAAAATGAAAAAAACATGAACTGAGCCAGAAAACAAGCGAGCATAACAGGGAACATGCAGAGTAGTGATTTATCAGCATTAGTTGTAGGTACGAGTTGAAGCAGGGCAGCTTTTGTAGTGGGTGTCTTCCAAACTTCAGGTTCCCCCACGACGCCTGATCCCCTCAATCATCCAGTTTCGTTATATTTTGCGTTGTTTTGATACTTTGCTGAGCTACGTGAAACGGCAAACTGAGCCGGCGTCTTCGTCGTCAGCCCCTTTTTTTTCACTGGTCGCCGCCTTTGCGAGATTTGAATAAATGTTCTCGGTGATTAATGGGTCCAAACGTCCACTGGTAGTACACGCGGCGTTTCATAACTCACTGACAAAATCTGTAAATGCAAAAGGCGGAGGCATTGTTCATACAGAGCTTTTGAGCGTGGGACGGCGAGCGCGTTCCATCCATCAGGTGCAGCTTTGTGACAGGAGAGGACGATAAGATGGGGCCACCTTTACTTATCCTCCGTCTCACCGCCTCGCGGTGATGAACTGCCTCTGCTCCCCTGTTTTACCTCATCACTTTCTCCCGCTCTCTATCCCGTCCTCTTTGACTCTCCATGCCAGGGCCGCCACGAGGTCGCTGTTTCGCGCCACTCATTAGCCGCTCTCTCTCTTTTGCATCTTTTGTCTTCCCCTCTTTCAAATTTATTCCAGTGGTGGAGACATTTTTCAATGCTACAGGTTTATTGCACGTCATGGCAAGATGCAGTTTGTAAGAGCCGTCAGTCAGGTGGTGACAGTTCAGTTGATTATTCACATCAAGCTCAAAAGCATTTTTAGGGTAAGAGTGATTTTTTCTTTCAAATAAATTGGAATCTTACAAAAGAATAAATGACGTAAATGGAAAATATACAGATTTGGATTAAAAGCTTTATTGTCAAATGTACAGTATGGAAACAAGTTTCCTTGCACAATGAAATTCTTATTTTGCCACCCTGCACCAGATGCCACACTTAAGGAGGCAACAGATAAATCAATCAATCAATCAATCAATCAATCAATCAATCAATCAATCAATCAATCAATCAGTCGATCAATAAGTTTATCAGAAATGTTTGGAGTAATGAGGTCACCCCCTGGCGATCACTTGCTAACTTTGTAGCTGTCATTTAGCCTTTATTTTCATGATCGCGGACCGATTTGGGACCTCTTTTCCTCTTCATCTCTACCCTCGTACCTTTATTTTGTTAGATTTTCGGGTTTCCGGTTTGTTCGGCTTTTCATTTCGAGTTCAAGATTTTTACTTTTTTTGTTTTTATTTTATTTTATTTTATTTGTATTTTTGGGGGGGGCAAAGTCGCACTCGTATCTTGTTCGGATTATTTGTATTCTCCTTTTGTAATTAAATCAAAAGCTTAGTACACCTTCCTAGCCTCAAGGTCTTCCGCCCCCATCCACTCATGCCCAGTCAATGAACTCATCACCTGTCGATCTTCCTCCCTGGAGAGGAACACAGGGACAACAGAAATGTATGTGCATTTCCACATTATATATCTATTCACAATGTGAAAGTTTGATATGCTTTTTCTTTGGTCCGTTCATGTAATTAGTTGTATTAGTTGGCCGAGTTGTCATGCTAGCTCGCCTCAGCTTGTAGCTTTCTCGAGCTGCGCACTACCAAAATGGCGCCCCGCGGCTCGTTTTTGTGTTTTACTCGTTCGTCCTTTCTCCCTCGTTCTTTCTCCTTCACTCACCTCTATCCGTGAGTATCCGCGCTTTAATGTTACTCGCCATGACGTCAGAGAGCACAGGCTAAATGACGAGCTAACGCGGGGCGGCGAAGAGCCGGGGTTAAATGACGACAGGCTGGAATATGCACCACATTTAATTAGGACTCCGAAAAACCATTAAGCAGGAGTGAGGAGTGAGTTATAGCGCGGGGCCAGTAGGTTTCCTGCAGGGCCTGTTGGGCAGTAAAATTTGGCAGCATTGCTCAGATTAAATCAAATTTTAAAGATACCCGTGGGGATACTGGGTACACTTGTGCATTTATGGTGAAATGTGCGGCATACGTCAAACATTAACCTATTTACTGCGGACGTAAAGGCCATTTTCTCCCCCTGATTCCTAGAAAGAGGAAACACGCATTTCCATGATTTAGCGAAAATTCGATTACACAGATTTGCCATATGTCATGCACAGGGAGGGAAAATGTAATTGGTCTTGTGTTGCCCTTGTATGTATATATTTGCAAGATCCAATCCTGGTGTATTTGCATTTTGAACTGGAACTGCCTTCTGTTGACTTTTAGTGTTTCCTTTGTTCAGACGTTAATGGACGTTGTGAGGATCTAATGGCATCCCACATGTTTTCATTCCCACTTGATTACCCGAGGACATCCCTTAATATTAAGTGTAAGCAGCAATTTCCCATGATGTCAGCAAGCCTCGCTGCAGCCGCTGTTATCGTTGTCAACGCAGGTACAGTATATGGCAAAGCCGCCATTTGTCACAGGCGTTCCGCTGCGTGAGGCTTTCAAGGGTGGCGTTCACGCACAAATCACTCGGCTCGGCCGTGATAAGGGAGCCATATCCTTGTCCAGAATGGCCACAACGTTAGCATTCAATCAGAACGGGGGCTGCTGGCTCGGCGTATATTTATCTAGCATCGGATGTTTTACAAATTCAGGCAGCAATGCTTTGACAGGCATCAGTATATCACGCCCGCCCCAGGAATGTGGGGATCCCCAACCAGTGGGCCGTGCGTGGACCAGTTTGGGGCTAAGATTGTTTGTACAAAAACAATAAATAGAATAATGGTTTTGTTCAAATTAAATGAAGATTCTCCATAAGCTGTTGTACTTAAGAAAATGGATTCTTCCATCAGCCACAGCTCAAATAATTAAGATTTTGTATGAATAGTCAAAATTAGATGTACAATGTAGTTGTGATGAAATAATCAAAGTGTACTGATCATGTTTCATTATATTATTTTCCATGGCGCAAAAACAGTCACAGACTTCTGTCGCACAGTGCTGTAGCAAATGTTTCAGAAATAATATGTTTTAAAACTAAATACTAGAAGCCACCACATGAGCCTATACATGTGTGTGTGAGGAACACAAGGTAAACATGTATGTTCCTCACAGATAATGTAGGCGATACCTACATTGCCTGGAATTAGTATAATGAAAACTAATGCAATATAAGTGCTGCAACATGGCGAGGCACTTATTCAAATCTATGGTAATCGCGTGGCTGTAATTGGTGGCGTTTGTGTGTTTGCCAGCATTATATGTCATGATTATGATGCCCAGTAATGTAATTTCAACACGTCCCTGTTATGTTCCATCCACTAGACCTTCATGTTTGATGCATGGATGCAAACAAAGATAAAACTCCCCTCAGATTAAATGGAGACAAATTGGACGTACACACAAATCAAAGTCGACGCATGCGTTCGTCATTATCAGCAGTAATGAGCTGAAAAGAAAGAAGGTTCTGGTAATTGATTGGGGCTCGGCACCTAATGTGACAGGGGAATTCAGCGCCAGGCGACGTTTGGGTGCGTCAGTGAATATTTTTTTTATGTGCTTTTTTATTCACGAGGGCAGCAGCCATTGAAAACAAAAGCAAACAGATTCGGCTGGCTAAATCGCCGCACTCCTCTCGCGCTAGACTGGAGGGAAAAATGTTGCATGGTTGCTATGGAGCCCTCTGTTGCTAAGCGATGAGTCGATACCAGAGTTTTATACAGTATATACGCACTTCAATGCTTACGTATGTGTAAACATTAAGTTATTTGTACGCATACGTATTTGCAGACAGGAGGAGAATGGCGGTTTCCTCAACTTCCAGGAAATTGTGCAGGACAGAATTTCAAGTGCGGTTTTTAGGCTTTAACACGTCTGCGTGTGGAATTTAGGGCAATTAAAGGGACGATGCTGAAATGCAAATGATTCCTGAAATGAGGCTGCAGCGCTGAGTGGTGGCGCCTCTCCTCGCTGCCCTACAAGCCCCAAAAATCTGCGCCGCGTCTTTGCCGAGCTTCCCCCAAGGAGCCTGTTTAGGGTTCAGGTCTCATCATGTACTGTTGCTTTATGAGGTGCAACGAGGTGTCGGCAGCTCTTTTGAGAGCTCATTTTTCATGGCTCAAGCATGCAGTCGACCTAAATATGCCAAGACACAGCGCAGCCCCTAATCTACGCACTTACTTTCTGTTATTATTTGGCTTTTTCCTCCTGTATCACATATGAATTTTGCCGGTAACGAGGGAATAACACTCACTCTCGCCCTCCTGTGGCCGGTTTGACCTAGGGCTGGGCGATTTGGCCTCAAAAAAAATCTCAGATTTCTTGAAGAAAAATTCGATTTTCGATTCGATTTTTGATTTTTTTTTCAATGCACTTAAAAACAACTGCAGACATCTGACATATTGTCAAAGTGTAACTTTATTGTTGTGGTTGTCCTCAGAGTAAAAATGCATATAAACAATCCAAAATAAGAAGTAAATGAGGCTCTGTCATTCAGCAATTTCAAGCTTGATATAATGGACTGTCAGACTCATATACGGCTGCATCGTCTGGCTGGACCACATGTCTGGTGGCAGAATAAAACGCCACCTCCTCCAGCTCAGCGCGGATCTTTTGCCGAGTGGCAGTGTACAGGTGAGGCAGCGCTACGTTGGCGACATAATTGCGATTGGGTACTACGTACCTTGCATCTAAAACTTTCAACAAGTGATTAAAGCCTCGCTTTTCAACAGAATAAACTGACAACATGTCTGTGGCAATATAAGACGTGATGGCCTCTGTAATCGCTCTCCAATGCGTTCCATTCTTATCACAAGGTTTGTAAAGCTCTCAGGAAGTGTCATTTGCTTTTTAGCCAGTGTGCTAGAGCTGCCGTCTTCGTTTCGTAGCTGGTTTCACTTCTCCCATTCCCCGGAATGTTTATTCTGCAGGTGTTGGAACAGATCAGTTGTACTGTAGCAACAGCCTATAAACATATTTTACAGCGAGGCTTCGTCTGTTGTTCGTCTGATGCATCAAAACCGAACCAGTTCCAAATGATTGAATTAGTTGTGCCTTTCTTTGGAAGTAGCTCTTGTTTAGATGCTGCCGCTGCCATGTTGTTTGTAATTGTGTTGCGGGCTGCGGGGCGGGCTCACATTGCGCTACGGAAACCCACAAGAAACGGTACACGAAAAATGTCGAAAAACTCAAATTTGCAAAATAAAAATCGTTTTTAGCTACAAAATTTGATAAATCGATTAAATCGATTTTTTGCCCAGCCCTAGGTGAACTATTAAATAATCTAAGTATTCTGCCAATGATTTATCCAAATTTTCGACCTCTTTATTTCATGTGAGAAACTGGACTGTGCCATTTCTTGTCTTCATTTCCAGCAAGCTCCAACGTGAATTCCAAGTTTGTGTTGAGAGTAGTAGATGATAATTGACGGTTGCTCTTGGTATGTGCGACTCTACACGAGCCAAAGGTATGTTTGCGTGCGATGGTGGGTGGTAAATATTATTGAGTGCAAGTTGACCAGGTATCCCTACTTTACATGACTCAAGTGTACAAGTTCCAACACAGTTGGACAACATTTCACTGCCGGTGGAAACTCTGAAACTAAAGGTACCCTGTTGCACTGCTTGCAGTGTTCAATTGATTTTTTGGTATTACTAATTATGTTAAGTTGTTTCAAATCAATAAGAACACTGACAATTGAACAACCAATTTGTTGCACCGTGATAACTGCTTCAGCCAACAAGCCATTGGAGACAAAGTTAATGTGCAATTAACGTGTCAAATAGGCTGATTGATCCTGCTACACCTCAGCAGATACCCAGCCACTCACCAGTGATGAGGAAATTTCCATGCTCCTCCAGTGCCTCACTGTATTTGCGGACCACATGGTTTAAGCCAAGATCGAGTTCATAAAAAGTCAGCGTCTGCTGGGTGTTGGCAGCTGCTTCTCCTGTTGGGTCATTGTCAGCCTCCTACGAAAACAAAGTGCAACAAATCTCAAACGATGTCTTGGATAACGATTGTTTTCACGGACAACATGATTTAATGGGCTGGTTGTTCAATCTTTCTGCACAGGTATAAGTGACATGAATACCCACAATCGGTGTAACTGGCGTTTGTTCAGCTGAACACCTTACTATAAAAATCATCATCATCACACTACAGCTCATGAGAGGGTTTCATGTTCTTACCTCATAATCCATTTCAAGGCAGGCAAACATGGGATTTTCAAAGCCGACGTCTACACCAACGACGTGGTAGACCAGCGTGTTTGCTTTATGTGCTTCCAGAGGAGAGGAAATTGTCAACCGTGCAGCTGCATCTCTGTTCAGAATATACACCAACTTCTGTTTCTCTATGGCTCCTAGAGCACACACACAAACACACACAAAACACATAAACATCAGTTAGTAGCAGTCAAACATGAGTGATCTATCAAAAACAGTCTGGTTTTCGTCAAGGATGAATGATCAAAGTGGGTTTAACATAATTTATACTGTAGAGAACATATAACAACATCCATGAAGAAATGTAAACAAATCAGTGCAGTGTTAAATGATCTTAATTCTTGCACTACGAGTTGTCATGTTCACATTTTCTTTTCTACTTTCTCATACCGATCATGACAGCTCTGCCTTTTGGGTCCACAGCGAGGAATTGTCCTGGGACGATGCGTCTGCAGCCACTTTTTCCAAATGTTTCCTGGTGAATCTTCTCAAACATGTTTTTTGATGGGTGATATTCCAGGATGACGATCCGACCGCTGTCACTACCGACCACAATGTAGTCTGTCAAAAAAAGAAGTACATCAATATCAAAAAGATTACATTGCACATCCAACACTGCGGCACTGGGAAAGGTGAACACAGATAATTGATTGAGTGATTTACTGTAATAGTTGTTTCAAATCTAGAATGCTACCCTGTCCACCGGCAAAACACATTTCAGGTAGGGGTGTAAGAAAATATCGATACTCGTAAATATTGCGATGTATTATTTGGCGATATCGTAGTGATATTTGACGGAACTGTATCGATTTTTTTTTTTTAATTAACAATTGACACGCAAATATTCATAGCGTTTGTTAATTTTTGTGTTGCAATTAAACCTCCAGCTGCTAAATGTAAACAAGTAATAAATAAATAAATAAATAAATGAATGAATGAATGAATGAATGAATGAATGAATGAATGAATGAATGAGTGGATACTGCGCAACAAACTATTCAGGAATCAGGAATCTTTTATTGTCATTACAGCAATTGAGTTGAGTAATGAAACTAAGGTGCTGCATTCCGGTGTAAGTAGTTAGGAAAGAAAAGAGTTCAGGATGTTAACTCATTTTGAAGCAGAAAAAAAATGATTTACAGCAGAAAAAAGTATTGTTATGTTTATACAGGGACTGCATAAAATCCAGTATCTGAGACTTTTGACCATATTTAATTTTGTTGAGTCCTGCAAGCTTTTATTTATTTAGGCAGATGGGTAAATTCCTTTATTGAGATTACACTGAAAAAGTGATGTTGCAGAGCTTGGTACTTTATTTTTGTCAATAACAGTTTACATTTTTTG
>OMPJ01046363.1:0-13616 GCA_900312935.1 Carapus acus | reverse complement strand
TGATTGAGTGATTTACTGTAATAGTTGTTTCAAATCTAGAATGCAACCCTGTCCACCGGCAAAACACATTTCAGGTAGGGGTGTAAGAAAATATCGACACTCGTAAATATCGCAATATTTTATTTGGCGACATCATATTGATATTCGACGGGACTGTATCGATTTTTTTTAAATTAACAATTGACATGCAAATATTCATGGCGTTTGTTAATTTTTGTGTTGCAATTAAACCTCCAGCCGCTAGATGTAAACGAGTAATAACAATAAATAAACGAGTGGATACAGCGCAACAAAATATTCAGGAATCAGGAATCTTTTATTGTCATTATAGCAATTGAGTTGAGTAATGAAACTAAGGTGCTGCATTCCGGTGTAAGTAGTTAGGAAAGAAAAGAGTTCAGGATGTTAACTCATTTTGAAGCAGAAAAAAAAAAAGATTTACAGCAGATAAAAATAATGTTATGTTAGATTATACAGGGACTGCATAACATCCAGTATCTGAGACTTTTGACCATATTTAATTTTGTTGAGTCCTGCAAGCTTTTATTTATTTAGGCAGATGGGTAAATTCCTTTATTGAGATTACACTGAAAAATTGATGTTGCAGAGCTTAGTACTTTATTTTTGTCGATAGCAGTTTACATTTTTTGTTAATATCTTAACAAATATTTTTTTTAAATATCTACAGCTTTAATGTAACATTGTTTACATATTTTTTCTTCAACCCTGCAAATGCTTGTATTTCTTCAGCAAGCTGATGTTAAGCATGTAACAGCATTGTGTGTGCTATGTGCTACAGTTCTACAATTAAATTATTTCAAAAGACACTCAATATATCGTTGCTCCTACAGTATCGCAATATATCGCAATATATCGTATCGTTGCCCTTGTATCGTGATACGTATCGTATCGCCAGATTCTTGCCAATACACACCCCTAATTTCAGGTGCTCATTTCTTGACTGAAATACAACATGATTGCTAAGCTTAAGTGCAGTAAATACCCACCTTTGGTCCCTCCTGTTAGTCTGAAGGCCATCAAAGACCTGACAATGCCAAACACTTCCACAGTAAGCAGTGTGTGAACTTTTCCTGTGTTGGCATCTGGGCGCAACAATTCCAGGATCTTTCCCCTGGAAATAACAATCTCCTGCATCTTCGTTCCTAAAAGCAAATACAATTCTGTGTTTCTGGATGTGCAAGTAGTGTATGATTAACACTACAGGCAGATTTAAAAGAAGACTGTGGCAGTTTTCACACAACTAGAGAGACACGCATGTTGAAGATAAACAAGGAGCAGTGTAATTTAGACTAGTGTGAAACTTTACTGTGTGTTCAGCAATCTCACCTGAGAAATTGCCATGGATGGCATGTGTGATGCCGGTGGCACGCTGCAGAGTGATGTTGTACAGGAACATTGCGGCCTTTGGGTGCTTCCCTCTGAGTTTGTCACGGACTAAGAAAAGAGCCTGTGCCCAGAATCAACACTGGAAAACAGCAAATTATGAAGTCAGAAAAGTAATCAATTGACAGTTGATAATACTATCTGAACTCGAACAGGTGTTGCACATAACACAGTGTTTTTCACGTTCACAATACACAAGCTCTTCCACACCCAAAAACGCAATTTATAACATGACCATACAGATCAAATTGCCCATTCTCCGAAGTATTTGATAGACATGTCGGTACAATGTTTTGACACCTAAATGCTAATACCGCACCTCCACATCAGAGTTATCATCGTAATGCATGCAATGTAGTAAACAACAACATCAGCACGAGAGCAACAGAACGACCAAGACAAGGTCGTTTCTACATCTCGAAATCTGAAGCATGAACCCTCATCAATGCATTGTTTACATCCCTTTGCATCCGAGGACTTTGCTAACGTTAGCAAAGTTAGCTTCGCGACGGTGCATTTTTCTGGCAGAGTGTATACTTTGATTCGATTTACTGTAACTGAAATTCTGCTTTCTGTTGCATTTTGCCAAATCTTGACATTATCCCTCGACAACAAGCTACTGTGTAGTACTATGCACCCGGCTAGCAGGTAGCAAAGGCTACCAGATTGCACGTCGGCATCACAGAAGCCATTCAAACAGTGCGCCGGTTCCTTCCGACTTCTAAGACTCACAAATGGCCGGTATATGTGCATATATATGTGAATATTGTGACTACGCTATTGCAAACAAGTAGTTTGATATCTTCTCAAATAATTACCGCTGTGTGAAATATGATGACTCTGATTTCAGATGGATTTAGGTGCATCTGTAGATACACTTAATTTCCCGCAATGTCGGAGGCCTGACCACTCACCGCCGTTCTTGGGTCCTTGGCCACTGGGAACGGCGTTGTTAGAGTAGGCCAACGTGTGCCTGACGATAAATGTACTGGGGTGGGAAAATTACGCAATAATACAAAGTCTCCACTAGATGTCAGCAAATACTTGGAAACGATCATCAATAGTGCTACAAATTTGAGAAGGCTGTCATTCTTTCTATCTCAAAAAATTCAATTCAGTGTTACTTTCTATCTATACTCTGTATCTCCACACACGCACCGTATATTTTGTAAATGAAGAAATAGATATATATACAGTAGAAGAAATAGATAGATAGATAGATAGATAGATAGATAGATAGATAGATAGATAGATAGATAGATAGATAGATAGATGGGGAATCTGAGGTTGCATCTATTAAATACAATCTCACATTTTTCGTTTACATGACAGGGTTCCACAGAATTTCGCACCTTGCCGCTGCATTCTCAAGAGTCCATTAATTCTTTGGACCATCATCGCTCTCATCCCTTTTTTTTCTCCACGCTCGACCTGAATCACTAATTTCCGGTTTTGATTTTCCCTTCAAAATAAAATCGGATGGTCTCCTCATCGCGCATTTCGAGCCCCCAGTCGGTTTATTCTGTAACAATCCACAGGAATTCCCATCTGAATGGCCCCTCTCCTACAATGCTACGAGCGGCGTCCCTCCCACCGAGCCGCCGTCCCCGCCTGCCGATCCTCCGCGGAGGGGGTCGTCCTGGAGGACAGTCCTCTGTGTCTCTCTGTCTCTGGGTCACACTACACATCCTCACCGCTCTTTGCCATCATGGCACCGAGCTGGTAGTCCTCTGGTCCTCCCGGGCGACCGATGCCCACTAATTCTGCCTGGACCCTAGCTAACGCATCTTACCCTCCTGTCCCCGCTCGGCTGAACCATTTTCCAAGTGAAAACACATTTAGATTCCGACAACATGAGCGCATGAACGCGGCTTGATGCCCGAAATAAGCAGCGGCGGGAGCGAAAGCAACGAGAGGAGCTGAAATCCAGGATCCCAGCTGACAAAATCCAAACAAACTGCGAAATAGACGTGACACGAGAAGGTGAGTCGTTTAAAACACTGTCTTTTATGCGATCTGAGGGGGCAGGGGGCGAGATAACGGGGACAGTGTCCAGCATAAACACAGCTGTCGGTATGGGTGATGGTGCTGGAGATGCGTGGACATCCATGTCCCTCCGCTACCCGCCGGCGTGGTGCGGTTTGAGGCCACGGGACGTTTCTGTCTCCGCGTCCTCAAACTGCTCGCCTCAGTTCGGCGGAGTTGGACAAAGTGTGTGCGCTCGACTTCAGGCTGGATTTGATTTGTGTGGACACCGATGTAGTGAGGAGGAACAGGTTCTGTTTCATTTATCTGTCCTAAGTCCTCATCCAGCTTTATTCTCCATCTTCATCCTTATACGATTTTGGACGTCCCCTAGTAATTTATAGGCGTTTAAGCCAAATCACCGCCCAATCTCTCGGTCCCCGTGTCTCCCTGTCCTAACCTCACCCTCCTTTTACCCCTGCCTTTGTTCTCTCCATCCTCATCCATGTGTTACCTCTCCTCTCTCTTTTCTTCTTCTTCAGTTACACATTCACCCAGTTCACTGCATCTGCTCATTTTTTGTCCTCCAACCTCCTTTCATTCAGCCCCGGCCTTCCTCTGGCTGTCCTCCTTTAGCGCTCCTTCTGCCTTTCGTCCTCTTTTGTCCCCTCTGCCCCTCAGTTCATCTGTCTGTGTCTCCTCTGTCATTCCCCCCGCATCGATCTGCCTGCGCGTTGCTAAGAGACCAGAGCAAAGGGAGCACCATGAAGGGGAGAGAGACAGAGAGAGAGAGAGAGAGAGAGAGAGAGAGAGAGGATGGGGGGCGCTCTTCTCTTCTCTTCTCCTCTTCCCTCCCTTCCTTACCTCTCCTGCCCTCTCCTGCCCTCTTCTCTTCTCTTTTCTTCTTTTCTTTTCTGTACTTTTCTTTTCATCAGACCCTCATCTGCTCATACTTGATATCAAGTGTGTGAAATGTTTTGTGGTGTGTAAAGTTCATTGCAGCTGTTTACACTGTTATGGCATTGGAAACATTTGACCTTATACTGTTCGTTATACCCACAATTTTTAATGTTACATCACATCCAGCGACTCATAATAAGGAAAACAAACCAAAAAACAGTTCCATCAAATAGCCATTGTTTGTGGTGTGAAAATAGCGCGCTGACAGGTTTATTGAAAGGCTGATTGATTTTACTTGAGGTTTTGCTTGTTGGCCCTCAAATAACAAAACACAAAGGAAGAAAATGTACTTGTACAACACGTCTACTCTGTGTTGACACACACCATCAGATAAAAACAAAGAACAACTCTACTACCGACATCGACACAAGTCAGAGCCATTACTGCAATTTGCAATGTAACACAAAATTTAATTCCGTTTAATAAAAGAATGAGTTAGAGGACGTAACGATTGTATTTCTGTGGCCTTTTGGGTGACCAGCTGAACGTGTCCAAGGTGAGTGTGTCAGTGTCTCTGTGTCTCTGGTCTATTGTTACACTCTTTTTTTTCCATAACAGCCACACAGCAGATGCAATGTATGAATAAGACAAACTCAGAATTCACAAATATACCAACATATGTTTACAACTTAACCTAATTCCAACATCAACCCTGATCTCAGTGCTTCTCCTGCTTTTTCATATCAAACTCAATAGCTCCAAAATTTCCACCAAATCTTAAGCCAACATGTTAGTACTAAAGTTACATCTGGTGAACAGAGTGATAGTTTGTGATGTGTTTGAGTGTAAAAGATTCTCCTGATCACGTCCGTGTCCGATTGTAAATGTGCTCAAGTGTGATAAGATTCTGATAATAATTTTTTATCTCTGTGCTTTGAGGACGTTATTTGAAGAGCTAAATCACAAACCTGTAGTTGTATTTCATGTCATGTGCTTTCCTCCCTTGATCCCGCTGCTATATTTAATTCTCTCTGAGATGCATACTGAGGTGTTATTACCCTCTTCAAATAGTTCCACCTTTCCTTTCAACACAAAGTGATCCTCTGAAATTATCCTGTCTGTCTGTGTTCACATATATCTGGAATTTATCTTTCTTATTTATGAGTGGATTATTTATGGATTCGAGTTTTAACAGTTGCAATGGCTGCCGTGATAGGGGGTGGGGGGGTATTAAGATTTGCCATAGCCTCTTCAAGGAATCAGCACCATGCAAAGCCAAGAGGTACATGTCCTAACCCTGATGCTAACCCTGACCCTAACCCTAACCCACCCACATTGTCAGAATAGAGTGAGGCAAACCCAGATCTGCCTGATCTTCTGGGCGACTTACAAGCACGAACATGTGTGTACAAGGACGTGTAATGTGTGAAAAGCCGCCTGCAGCCAATCAGGCGAGGCGGTGAAGGTTGAAGAAGTCAGAGCGGTGAAAGTGCATCTGGCACTATTTCTGCAGAGACAAGCTGAGTCAAGTGCTGATGAAATGTCCCAATTGATTTTTGATTTGGACGCTGCGTGTCCATCATCCACATTTTGAGGAGCGGTGGACTGCTGCTGGGGGAAAACACACTTTGAGGATTAGTATTTTGCTCAAGGACACTTCAGCATTGCTCTAAGAGGAGCTTATGCTGATTCCTGCGCTTTTACTCGCCACTCAGTATGTGTGGATGAGTGAACGCATTTAGTGCACAGAGTTTGTTTGATAATGTCCGAATTAAAAACAGTCAGTTCCCTCCAAAGCAGGAGTGGGGAAACATCTGGGCTCAGGGGCTACACTGACTTTAAGATTTAGACAGACAGGCTGCTTCAGCACAAGCTGCAGACATGTCAACACAAACAGAAATAAAGCATTAGGATGTGACATAATTTACTCTTTAATTGGACCAGTTTAACTGGACCCATATTACATATATGTTACTTTTGTTGTTGTAGTTTTTATTGTTTGTTTTCAATGCAGTCAAAATTGTGAGTTCTGTATCAATCTTTGGCGGGCCGGAACAAAAGGACCATTGGGCCTACTGTGGCCCGTGGGCCGTAGTTTGCCCACCAATCGTGTAGAGCGCAGTAACAGTGCCTCCATTCACAGACGAAAATGATGAAGAAAGAACAAATAGATAAACATGCTGAGAGGTGATTGCTAAAGGATGAAACAAAGACATGAGTGAACAAAAGTGCAGTTTCTGAAGTCCCTTCACTGCATGTGTGAAAGAAGCTACTGTATGTACACAATATTTCAAAAAAGAATAGAATACAGACAATATAAGATACATAAAAAAGACAGATCATTCGCTACAAACTGAGCTAAAGGTATGTGTTGGGTTCCTGCACATAAGACAAGATAAATAAAATAACTGGACAGCAATGATAGTAGGAGAGTGGACAGTAATGAATCGACTACAAATATCAGCTTTTTATCCGGAGTGTGCGGCACTCAGAGGGAAGACCTGGACAGCCTGAAGGCCACAGGCAGGGGATGTGTCCCGTGGATGCGATATCTCGGTAGAATCTGCCTTGCTGTGCCCGGTCAGGTTATCTCTGCATGCAGAAAACGTCATTTTCATCAGCGTTCCCCGAGGATGAAACTGACTTCTATGTAGCATTTGTTGTTCCACACTCATTGATTCCATTAAGAGCCTCAGCTTCTTATTTGTGCTGCAGCTTGATATGTTGTCTAATCGCGGTATTAACCTCCGACGGCTAACTGGCTTTCCTGTCCTGATTAACATGACCCTCATTACGTCTTGTGCAACTGTTGGCCGGCTCGTGACAGTTGCCTCTCTGTCTCCTTCTCTCTCCCTCACATCACAGCTACAAACACGCACCCTCACACATGCCAATCTTATTGGTGGATTTGGCACGCGTTTTGTCCTCTTTTCCCAAATAAATGAAGACATTGAGAATTGTCGCTTCCCCAAAAGGACTTGCTGCTCATATGTGAAATCTGAATTTGTAAGAATTGCAATGTTTGCGTAAATGTGGTTTGTCACTGAGAGAGTACAACAGGATTAGCATAATGTAACAATTTAGGGGTAAACAGCGTAAACACCTTTAAGAGACGTGTCACAGAAGAGGTTGTGTAAATGGGTCTGATGATGTCGTCTTAGAGTGTGTGTTAAATTAGACACACTGATGTTTAGATGCTGACTGGGTGAATCATGGCTGTCTTTTCTGTAAAACACAATGCTCGAGGGGCGACTCAGGCCACCTTGTCTCAGTTCCGTTAATCACTTTGTTTGTTACTTGTTTCCCTGAAACAGATTTGTTGCGTCCTAATGCACTGTAAGGTCACCGAGACGACCTGACCTCTCACCTTGACACTCCATGGATTAGGTTACGTGAGAGAAGAGGGGGAGAGGTTTAGAGGCGGAGAGGTTTAGAGGTAGATAGGTTGAGAGTGCGTGATGGGGGATGCGTGTTAAAGGGTGTCTCGTTGACAACGGCTTTGTTACTTGTAAATATGTGGCAGGTAACAAATGCACAATTTCCTGTGGTTTTGAAAAGTCACGTTTATTGTTTATACATGTTATTAACGAAGACCTTATTGTGCATAATGTAAAATAATGTTGAATTCTTTGTGAACAATATGTGTGATGTGAGCACAGACTCTTCACAGAATACACCACATCACACATACACCAACCACATATTAGATTGTCTATTGTTATCCTATTAAAGTCATCAGTACTGATTTAAGTCTTCAAGCGGCATCAACAGATGACAATCAAGCATGGTGTGTTCCAGGCTAAATGCATGTAATGTCATTGATGTTAATTGATTTACCTGAATTTATAAACGATCTAATCCTAATTCTCACTTAAAGCACTCTGCCAATGCATTTCCTCACCTGCTATATTATGGAGCCTAAGCCGATTACGCTACATGTCATGTGTATATACAGGAAAAGAATTCTCATTAATTCCAACTGTGTGAAAAATTGACTATATTCAAGTATTTAAGCACAGTGCCAGCCAGCATGGTAATACAGAGTACAGGTAAAAAGTGGCGACACTTGGGTAACGCTCGAGCACAAGCTGATGTTCTAAGCTTTGCCAAGTGGTCACTAATTGGATTTAAATCATGCATAAGCACGCGTGTGAGCACACACATACACGCACACACACCAACACACACACACGCACACACACACATGCACGCATGTCTTATTTTGCTCTCTCTGTACTCTGAGAATAGATCTTAAGTGTAAGTCCGTGCAGTAGAGCAAGCAGCAGGCCACCCAGCACGGTGAGCCACATTCACAGTCAGAGTCCAGCAAAGCCACCATCAGATTTGTACTAGTTACTGCACACACCTGTATTTTTTCAATTGCTTTGGTTTCAGGGATGCCTACTTCAACTATATGTACTCTGAATCGACATTTTCATTAGTTTTAATTGGACTGTCAAATGATCAACTGGTTACAATACCACAATAAATCTCAGAAATACTGTAGCTAATCACAATCTAATTCAATTTTCAATTCAATTCAGTCCAATTCAATTTTACTTGCATAGTGCCAAATCCTAAATTTTGTCAAGGCGCTTGCCAGGATCTGAATGTACATTACATTTAACGATGTAAAGCATTTTTTGGAGGGGAATCAAATGTTCACAAAACTAGGTGTTCTTTTACGATCTTTTTTCCTGATTCTGTCAAAAACAACGAAAAATATTTGCTTGTCTACTTCACAAAAACACTCTTCAAATCTGTTGTGTTCATGTGTGGCACTTTCAGGAGCAAACTAATGATGTAAAGAAAGGACAAAATAGTACAAGCAGTAGACATCATCAAAACATAGTCGCTCACGTGGAGTACTGTCATTCCCATTGTTATAAATATCACTGCAAATTGCACATTAATGGCTGGTAGATGGAGGTGCGCCATGGTTTCTATAGAAACTAATAGGTAGGAATCAGAATGGAGGATTTGTGCACCCAGATGTTCGTCATGCTTTATGTATAGAAAAGATCATCTGAACTGTGGCCAGCTAGTTGTGAGGTGGCATTTGGAGAGGCTGGTTCTGGCCCCCACAACCTGGAGCCTGATGTGGCTGTGACAGCGGGTGAGGCTGAGCTCGCTGCAGAAATGAGGATTTACATTCGTCTCAAACCTTTTTCTACAGAACGCCCCCGAGTTAAGTCATACATCATGAAAGAGGTACCAAGTACATTTCTGTTGGTTTGAACTCAAATAGCTGCAGGTTTGCAACACACACTTGGAAGCACAGGAGCTTTTTATGCAGACTCACAGTACAAACCAAGACATAATCCTGTTATTTCATACTGTGTTAGTGGTAACAGTCTTAGAACTATGTTCCTTGAATTCGTCCAGTCGTCTTAAGACACTTAAATGTTGAGGCCAACACCACGTACTCCACACTGTGGGAGGGAGCTCAGTCCTGTCATTAATACTCATCAGAGGAAATCAATGCAAGTGAGCTGCACTCTTTGTTAATCCTCATTTATATGTCACATCATTGATACTTATGTGTATTGTTATTTATAGCCAATCATTTCTCCAATAGAGATCCCAATGTGTGTTATCATAGGTGTGTGGTAATACCACTGTTGGTGCGAAGAACTTCCCACACCATAATGAGAATATTGACAGTCAGCGCACAAGTCAGTGGTTTACTCTCCTTGGCACAGACTCCATGTTTACTGGCCACACTATGCTGGTTTCCAAATGAATTCTCTCGCTCGCAAAATCGTGGTTTGGCTCCCTTACCAACACTCAGAGGATCTGTTGACACAAAGCTTTTAGATTTTGGAACACTCCACGCTCAGAGTACAGGAAACTTTTTACTTCTCTCAGCTCAGATGCCGTGAAACAGCCAAGGTCTCAGATTTTCACTCGAAGGATTTACTGTGATAAGCTCAGGAAATGAGACTCTAAAGCTGATACAGATAAACGCAACAGTGCAGGTCAGGAAAAAAGATGAATTTACTCGGGTTAGTGAGCAACCTGCAGTTGGCAACAAGACATTTGAAACAATCGTGGCGGGCAAAATTAGAGACTAAGCTGTGCCCAGAGTAACAGGGTACAGACGTGTTTGGGTAAACAAGATCAGCACAGATAAGTGCAGGTACGGCTCGACTTTATGGTCGAAAGCCAATGAGAAAAAACGAACTTGAACAAATGAATATTGATCTGTTGACACTTCTCCCATCTTGGCTCATTTGGTGTCTGGGTCTGGGAGTGGGGCGCACAGCTCCGTATTCAGAGGTGCAGTTAGTTATTGTCATTGTTACCGTTTGCACCTGGACTCCCTCTCAAAGGGGAGCAAATCAGCAGCACACTCAGCATTTGTCTACCCTAAAAATAAAGTCTGTTTCATGAGTCTGTGCTCGATACACAGCGCAGGAGGTATGGGGATGTCGCAGAGTGACAGTTGATGCTAGACAGAGAGAAACCTGTGGATGGAGAGTTGTGGGCAGGAGTAGAATGAAATGAAGTCGCTCCTTTGGCTTTTAATTCAACACTCAAATGTCTGTCAAGATTCAAAAGTTCATTCGCGAGAGATTCCGTGGACAAGCAACCACTGGCTCATCTACTTTTTATGTGAATGAAGTGTTTTACAGCTGTGTTCAACTGTGCTCGTTGTTACTGTGGTTGTTGTTGATTTTTAATTCATGTATTTTTGGAAATGACCACTTTTTATTTGGCTGTAATTTAAGGATATATTTCTCTTGCTGCGCACAGGCGTGAGCCCAAATGCGCCTTCAGCAGTGTGTTGTTTTCATTGCCTGGTAAAAATGCAGCTGTGCATCTCTGTTCTGCCTCGGCCTGTTGGGAGCTTTCACGTCTCAGTAATGACACTCACAATCGTGATTTGTGTGTGTGCGCACATATGTCGTCGTGTTTATAAGCAAGTCATTTGCACTGTTTGGTTCGTACCATTTGTGCTCACGAGGTGCAAGTAGCCTAATTTGTACCTGTTGGAATAAGGCATCAATCTTCAACGCAATGGCTGACTGAGGGTGAAAAGAAAGAGGGGGTTTTTAAAAACACACACACATGCAAAGAAAACCACAACATTTGAATTCTGACAGGCTTACACACAGCATTGTTTTTTCACATTTTTCGCATTTGACATTAGTACAGCTCCAGCATGTGCTGAGGCTCTAGATTTTCCAAATCAATGGATCAATAATGACCACCTCCCTCCTTACCTAGATTTGCCAGGTGTTTCTTAAATGTTGCAATGAAAACCGTGTGTAATCTTGTGGAAAGTATAAAGTGTAATTGTCCTCATAATATTTTATTGGGTAATTTAAATCATACTTGAGGAGGATTTTGTTCATTAGATGCAGTGTATAGCATTGAAAGTCTCCAAATCCAAGTCTGTAGACATTGATGAGACTGTCTCTGTGGGGTGAAAACACAAAACCTGGGACAGAATTGTAGTTTTCAGATCTTGGCAGCACAACACCCTCGTCTTCTTCTGTGCAAGTGCAGTTGTCATTCCAAATTTAGATTCAGTTTAATGGTGTGACAAACAAGCGATCACCAAGGAGGTATCAAGTTTTTTTTTTGATCCAAACCAGGCATAGAAACACAAGAATGTAAGAAAATCTGTACGTGAACGATTTCCTTGTGCAGCTGCCTGAACTCTCTGTACAGCCTTTAACAAGAAAACAGACAGAACAAGAGGTGCTCTGAGATCAGTCAGGAAACAAGACGGAGGCAGAGGTAAACACCTTTACAATCAAGCCGGCCTGGTGATGCTTGTTACCAACAAACAGATGATGTGAAACATTAAAACATGGCCTCCCTCGCCGTAGACACGATGTCCAAACAGCAGATTGCATATCTGGGCAGAGATGTGCTTTTTACTGTCGAGAGATCAGGGCATATTCAGTCTCATCTGAATAATATAAAGACAGATAATTTCTCTTTTCTCTCTCTCTGCCTCTCTGTCTTTCTCTTCTTCTCCAGCTCGCTCTCTTTCCCCTCATCACTCTCGCCACTTCTCGCACACACAACCGCACATAAAACCACATAATCAGAGGCTGGGGCAGCAGATCATGTCATTTTAAATCTGCTGTGGTGCGGCTCAGAGGCCCTTCCCCGTGTTGCCTAATTAACTCATCAGGCGAGCCTTAACTGGGTTAATCTAATACCGAGCAAACTGTGAGTTTTAATAGACTCGCACAACATTAAGTAGGTTAGCTAACTTCAGTTTTCAGTGGATTTTTTTCCACTGTGACACAACCCATCATTCACTTTTGGTCTACCCGGCCTCAATATTGGGTTAACTCACAGGTCGTTGTTTGGAGACGGTCTCCGACGGGCTACTTTGCGCCGCGTCCATACGTCTCTGCCTTTCCCTCTGTGCCTACCTTACACGAGACGCTGCCGAGTAATGTTCAGAGAAGAAATAGACGGATAGTCAGAGCATCAGAGATGTCAGGCGTGCGGTCCCCTGGGCGCAGAGGGAGGCTTGATGACTGACAGAAGGACAGATGGCCACGGCAACACATCCACCTAGAGCCAATTCCAAAGAAATTGGAAAAAGAACCACATGTCTGATTTAGTGAGGGACAGATTCATCTATGCACACTACCTACACTTGTACACGCATATGCATACACACATACACACACACATTGGGCCGGGGCCTTTCATTTCAGACAGGTACTTAACCTTTAGATGCATAACCTATCGATTCCTGCACCACTTCCAAGTGTGGGGTCATTTTTGACTCCACATGTGCATCTAAGAGTTAATATTCAATAGAGCAGTGGTTCTCAAATGGGGGTACGCGTACCCCTGGGGGTACGTGGAGCTTTTCAAAATATCTTTAAAAAGTCTTTAAAGTGCAATCTTCTTTTTTTTGATCCTAAAAGAGGTAACGCTTATTTTTTTGTGAGCAACTCTTTATTTATTAAGTTAATTGATTCTGTAAACAAAATATAATTTATTTATAATTAAGTTATAGATTTATTTCTGTTAACACATTTTAGCTATTTATGTATATATTTAATTTTGTACCATTACAGAGACCAATATAAATTAGCAGCGTTTTGCATATTTCAGTTTTGACTGGTTTTATGCCTTCCTGGTGGTCACCGTCTTCTGTTTTTCTTTTTTGTTTCTACATGCAATGTTTGCAATATGGATGTATTTGTCAGGTTCACTAATATAAAGTGTTTGGCTTTAATAAATCAGACAGTGATTTTACAGCACTGTACCTCTTTTTTCTTCCAAAAATGTTTTGCCCGTGTCAGGGGGTACTTGACTAAAAATATATTTTTAAGGTGGTACATCACTGAAAAAGTTTGAGAACCACT
>OMPJ01046360.1:0-17020 GCA_900312935.1 Carapus acus | reverse complement strand
ACCGCACAGGTCACTTTTCACCGCAGTTCTGTATAGTTCTAATATATGCTGCAGGTTTATGTGCAATACCTGTATACTGTATATATACCACTGGAAATTCTCTTACTTGCTGCTATAATCATAATGTGGAGCCGCCAAACGAATTTTCACACTGCTATTAGAAACAGTGTCTTGTGACAATAAAAGATTTTTATTCTTATTCTTAAATATTTGAGCGCAAGTCATACAATTGCCTCACTGTGCCTGTTTTGGTCATAAATCAGTGTATAATTGTTCTATTTCTAAGATATTAAAATACACATTTTTGTGCAGATTAGCTGTAGTTTGAGTTCAAATTAATTTATGATATTTTTCAGATCTAAGACGCAGCAAAGAATAGGTCAGCTTATAGAATAGTCCAGGAAATTCTGTCAAGCTCCAATGATGATGAGTGTAGTAACAACAGTGATGATGAGTGGCTGGCAGAAAATAACAGACATAGGAGCAGAGGACAACAGAGATACAGTCAGATGCAGGATGCAGAGGATGGTCACCATGACCAGGGAGCTGTGGAAGATGGATACCTGAACATACAGGTACATCTAAAAAAATTAGAGTATTGTGAAAAAGTTCAATATTTTTTGTCACTTATTTCAGAATGTGAAACCCAAATATCATATAGATTCATTTCACATAGAGTGAAACATTTTAAACATTTATTCCTTGAAATATTGATAATTGTGGCTTGTAGATAATGAAAACTCCAAATGCCGTGTCTCAGAAAATTTGAATATTGTGAAAAACTTCAATGGTGTCACACCCCATTCAACTTATTGACTCAAAACATCTGCAAAGATATCCTGAGCCTTCATCTAAATGCGCATTGACCCACAAACTACATCTCCCAAAATGCAAGAGGATCATATTACTGACTAAGATACACATTTCATAAAATGTCAGTTTGACAAGAAACACAAGTGAGGGAACAAGGTTGCTGACTTATTGTTTGACTATTAAATAATGACTGTTGATTAATTCAGGTTTCCTTTCCAGATACAATACAAGGATCTTCAATAAAATAATAGCACGGAACTGACATATTTTTACATCTATGCAAATGGAATATTTGTAAATTGAAGAGGTAAAGAATTCATATTTGCTATTTCTAAATGACTAGTTACATTATTACTATTATTATTATCATAAAAAAATATATTAAAAAAATATAAAAAATATATTAAATGAAATTATCAAATTATATTATAATTATTATTACTATTTTACATTAAATTACATTATATCTCCTAAATAATTGCCATTGTCATCTGGCCCCTTGCGGGCCATCCCCCATGCTGATGTGGCCCTCAGTGAACTAGAGTTTGCTTAATTAGATGGTCTCTCAGTCTGTGTCAGATGGCTACGCAGTCATGGGGAAGACTGCCGACTTGACAGATGTCCAGAAGACAATCATTGACACCCTACACAAGGAGGGAAAGCCACAAAAGGTCATTGCTAATGTACGGATGTATGTACAAGACGGATGTGACGTTGCTCATTAAGCTCAGCCAATTGCAGGGGTGAAGGCGTACATAATATGGGCGTGGGGGAGCGGTCTTCCTCCTGCTTGCCAGAGGCTGGGTGCGTCACATCCAGATTCTGATCCAGATTTCTGCCAGGCGTACCTGCCAAGCTGTTTGTTGTTTCATTTTGTTTATCATTTCGTTTGTTGTGACGTATAGGGTTGATTAATTTGTACTAATTTCATTTGAGGTATTGTGAACAGTAATTTGTTATGATGTCGTTGTTTATGATGTTATGATGTTGTTCTTGTTTTGTTGCACGTGTGGTGTCCCTGGTATCCCCCTTGTGTTGACCCATCTGTGACAAGTAGGCCCAGCCCTGATTGTTTTTTCCCTTTTTAATCCCCCTAATGACCTAATCTAAACAAACATTTTAAAACAAGTAGAATTGGATGAATAAAAGATAAACACTCTGTTGTGACCTGAACTGCCGTCTCTGCCTCACCTGAGTGCTCTTTTGTTTTACTGAGGTGTTAGATCAAAAATCCCTGGGTGAAACTCTCAGGGTGGCGTTGTCCTGGCAACAAATTACACATCCCTCCCTCGTCGCCACACTAAAGAAGCTGGTTGTTCACACAGTGCTGTATCTAAGCATATTACTTGAAAGTTGAGTGGAAAGGAAAAGGTGCACCACCAAAATGGATAATCGCAGCCTTGAGACTATTGTCAAGCAACATTCAAGAATTTGGGGAGCTTAACAGGGAGTGGACTGAAGCTGGAGTCAGCGCATGAAGAGCCACTACACACAGACAGATCCTAGACATGGGCTACAAATGTTGCATCCCTCGTGTCAAGGCACTCCTGGACCAGAGACAATGTCAGAAGCATCATATCTGTGCTAAGAAGAAAAAGGACTGGACTGTTGCTCAGTGGTCCAGAGTCCCCTTTACAGATGAAAGCAAATTGTGCATTTCATCAGGAAATCAAGGTACCAGGGTCTGGAGGAAGAGTTGGAGACACACTGAATCCATGTCGCTAGTGTGAAGTTCAGTGTGAAGTTTCCACAGTCAGCGATGATTTGGAGAGCCATGTCACCTGCTGGTGCTGGTCCACTGTGTTTTCTTAAGTCCACAGTCAACACAGCCATCTACCATAAAATTTTAGAGCACTTCATGCTTCCTTCTGCTAACAAGCTTTATGGAGATGCCAATTTCATTTTCCAGCAGGGCTTGGCACCTGCCCACACTGCCAAGGTACCAAAAGCTGTTTTGATGACCATGGTTTTACTGTGCTTGATTGACCAGCAAACTGACCTGATCTGAATCACATAGAGAATCTGTGGGGCATTGTCAAGAGGAAGATGAGAGACACCAGATCCAACAATGTACTGTATATGACCTGAAGGCTGCTATCAAAGCAACCTGGCCTTCCATTACACCTGAGCAGTGCCACGTGCTGATCGCTACCATAATGATAATAATGACTCAAGCTTTCTTGTCATATGCAAAGTATATAGAAACAAGTTTCCCTGCACAATGAGATTCTTACTTGCCGCCCTGCACGTAGAGAACAAGCACGGGGCTTGCAAACACGTTGCCTCGAGGGGCGCCATGCAGGTAGGTGTGTCGGCGTTAGGGGCCTTGCCTACAGACCCGTAGTGGATGTTTGCCCTGGGCTTCGAACCCGTCGCCCACGTCACATTCAGTGGTCTTAACCACTGCACTATCCAGCTGCCATCCATACTGCAATTACTTTTATTACATAAAAGTGTCCTCAACCTTCATATTGGAAACATACACAGAAATAGGAACAAGCACGCGCTATTTGCTAGCGCTCAATCCAGTTTGTGAGTGATTGCGCAATCCAGAGGGAGGCACAGCTCTGCCTCACCTCACCTCTCGTCTCTGAAGGAGACTCTGTTTATTTAAGCAGGAAATACAGAATTTTCTGCGATTTTACTATAAAAATGGTCAAAATACATTAACAACCACACCAAAATCATAGTCCAGAGGACAAATATCAATACTTGTGTTATTTTATTATTTCGTTTCCTTTTCCTCTCATGATGACAGGGGAAGCACAGCCTCACCTGCCTCCCCTGACTGCACGTCACTGATATGGACAGGATCTCTAGGCGCAGTCAGGGTCCGGAGGGGGTCCAGTTTGGGGACCACAGGATCTCATGGCTGCTTTTTGCAGACGATGTTGTCCAGCTGGCACCCTCAGACCAGGACCTCTAACATGCGCAGTCTGCAGGGCGGTTTGCAGCTGAGTGCGAAATAGCGGGGATGAAAATCAGCACCTCTAAATCTGAGGCCATGGTTCTTGACCGGAAAAGGGTGGTTAGCACCCTCCGGATTGGAGACAAGATCTTGCCTCAAGTGGTGGAGTTTAAGTATCTTGGGGTCCTGTTCACGAGTGAGGGTAGAATAGAACGGGAGATCGACCAACGGATCAGTGCAGCAGCGACAGTTATGCAGTCGATGTACTGTTCCATCGTGGTAAAGAGGAAGCTGAGCCAGAAGGCAAAGCTCTCGATTTACATTCCTACCCTCACCTATGGTCATGAACTTTGGGTCATGACTGAAAAGACAAGATCTCGGGTACAAGCGGCCGAAATGATTTTCCTCTGCAGGGTGGCGGGACGCACTCTACAAGAAAGGATGAGGAGTTCTGTCACCCGGGAGGAGCTCAGAGTAGAGCCGCTTCTCCTCCACATCGAGAGGAGCCAGCTGAGGTGGTTCGGGCATCTTAACCGGATGCCTCCTTCCTAGGGAGGTATTCCAGGCATGTCCAAGTGGGAAGAGGCCGCGAGGAAGACCCAGGACACGCTGGAGGGTAGGGGTGTAAGAAAATATCAATACACTTAAATATCGCAATATCTTATTTGATACCATATCGATATTCGTCGGCACTGTATCGATGTTTTTAAAGTAACAATTAACATGTAAATATTCACGGCGTTTGGTCATTTTTGTGTTGCAATTAAACCTCCAGCTGCTAAATGGCAGTAGTCGTTATGTCCTCCGCGCGCAATCAGTTCACATAAAAACATATAACAGTTCACCGGTAATGGCTGAGGACGAGAGACTACAGCCAGCTCCAGCAGCTTTTAAAGCTGATGTTTTTTTTGGTTCAAAAACAAAGGAACGCAGTTACGACTATGACAAGAGCCATGCGGTGTGCAAACTCTGCAACACCAGAGTCAAGTACTCGGGAAATACTACAAATTTGCGAGCACATGTGGCGAGACACCATGGCAATGTAGCATTACAGGCTAAGGTGAAACGAGTGGATACCGCTCAACGAACTATTCAGGAATCAGGAATCTTTTATTGTCATTAGAGCAATTGAATTGAGTGATGAAACTAAGGTGCTGCATTCCGGTGTAAGTAGTTAGGAAAGAAAAGAATTCAAGATGTTAACTTATCTTATACCAGAAAAAAACTTATCTATAGCAGAAAAAAGTATTGTTATGTTAGATTATACAGGGACTGCATAAAATCCAGTATCTGAGACTGTTTAGCATATTTTATTTTGTTGAGTCCTGCAAGCTTTTATTTATTTGGGCAGATGGGTAAATTCCTTTGTTGAGATTACATGGAAAAAGTGATGTTGCATAGCTTGGTACTTCATTTTTGTCAATAACAGTTTACATTTTGTGTTAATATTTTAACAAATATTTTCTTAAAATATCTTCAGCTTTAATGTAACATTGTTTACATATTTTTTCTTCAATCCTACAAATGCTTGTATTTCTTCAGCAAGCTTATGTTAATCATGTAACAGCATTGTGTGTGCTATGTGCTACAGTTCTTACAATTAAATTCTTTCATAGGAAACTCAGTATATCGTTGTTCCTACAGTATCGCAATATATCGCATTGTTGCCCCTGTATCGCGATACGTATCGTATCGCCAGATACTTGCCACTACACACCCCTACGGAGGGACTGTGTCTCCCAGCTGGCCTGGGAATGCCTCGGGGTATTCCCAGAGGAGCTAGATGAGGTGTCTGGGGAGAGGAAAGTCTGGGCTTCCCTTCTGAGACTGCTGCCCCGGACAAGGGGCAGAAAATGGATGGATGGATGGATGTAATGAATCTGTGTAATATATGGGTTTCACATTCTGAAATGAGTGACCACAAATATTGTTCTTTTTCATGATATTCAAATTTTTTGAGATGTACCTGTGCTGAAGCCTGAAAAAAAGTGAAAAGTCTGAAAAGTCTAAGACAATGACTTTGATGGATACTCGTCTCCATTTCAGGGGGAGTGGAGACTGAACGTAGAGGGAAGAGATCCCATAGATTTCTTTAGACAGCTGTTTGCAGCAGACCTAATTTATGATATAGTGTACAACACTAACTTGTAAGCTCTCTAGAATGGGTCAGAAAATCTGGCAGTGACAGGAGAAGAAATACAGATTTGATTTTTTAATCTGATCATGGTGTACATTTGGTATTCTGAGGCAGGGATGTACTGGTGTGGTGAGGATGACCAAATAAGGGAAGGGAGAGACCGAATAGATTTCTTTGGACATCTTTTTCCAGCAGATCTAATATATGATGGTTTATGACATAGTTTACAACACTGATTTGTATGCGCCAGAATGGGACAGAAAACCTGGCATTGACAGATGAAGACATGCAATTTTCTTTTTTTTTGGGGGGGATCCATCCGATCATGGGGTACATTCGGTGCTCTAGGGCAGTGGTTCTCAAATGGGCGTACCCCTGGGGGTACGTGGAGGTACTGCAGGGGGTACGTGAGGCTTTTCAAAATATCTTTAAAAAATCTTTAAAGTGCAATCTTCTTTTTTTTTTATCCTAAAAGAGGTAACGTTTATTTTTTTTGTGAGCAAATCTTTATTTATTAAGTTAATTTATTTTGTAAACAAAATATAGTTTATCTATAATTAAGTTATAGATTTATTTATGTGAACACATTTTAGTTATTTATGTATATATGTAATTTTGTACCATTACAGAGACAAATTTAAATTAGCAGCGTTTTGCATATTTCAGTTTTGACTGGTTTTATGCCTTCCTGGTGGTCACCGTCTTCTGTTTTTCTTTTTTGTTTCTACATGCAATGTTTGCAATATGGATGTATTTGTCAGGTTCACTGATATAAGTTGTTTGGCTTTAATAAATCAGACAGTGATTTTACAGCACTGTACCTCTTTTTTCTTCCAAAAATGTTTTGCCAGTGTCAGGGGGTACTTGACTAAAAATATATTTTTAAGGGGGTACATCACTGAAAAAAGTTTGAGAACCACTGCACTACAGCTACTAACTGGGGTACAAACGTTAACATATAGAAATGCATTTCCACCTGTACTTTTAAATATCAGCTCGGCTTTAAAAACGCCATGCTAACAAAGATCCTGGCGTCTGAGGAGATAGACGCGGCAAGCTCAGCGTCACCAGATAAACACTCTCGCATGCGAGCCTAGATGACCAAAGCTGTGTCCCGGTATCTGCTGGAACACGCCGAGCGGTCAGTGTCGTGCTGCAAATGTTTTCCGCCCCTCTTGTGGTGAGCCCCCTTTTCCAAGGACGTTTAGTCTAATCCGCCTCAGCTGCCTCCAGTCAGAGTTGCTCAGCGGCGCCCCACTCCCACTCTGCTGGAGAAATTGTGCGACTGGTTTTCATAAAACGTAAATATCTGTTAAGAGTCTGGGTATGATCCACTTTTATGAAATGATGAGTAACATTTCCTTATTGTCACTAGCCCCCCTTCCCCAACCAACCACCAGACCTGGACCTCCAGTCCCTCACCGCCCCCCTGCTGGGAGAAGATGTTGTGGCAGACATCGACTCTTATTGCATCTGGTGGCCCAGACGATAGAGATACACAGTTAGGGTTGGGGTTAAGGCACCCTAACCCTCACCCTAACCCCCAGTGCGGCCTCTTATCTCCACCTTGACTACAGCATCGTTGTTTACGGCCACTCTACCAGCCAATGACCGTAATAAAAGAAATATTTGACTAACTTTGCAACAAATGGACCAGGAGCACGGTTTAATTTACATAGCAAAAAAAAGAAAAAAAAAGAGAGAGAGAAACAGATGAAACATCACATTGCTCCGAAATCTTAATATTGAGTTGTGCCATATGTTTTCACAGAAAATAGATCGGCGTTACAGTTTGCTACCACTGTGCATCAGCTGAATGGACGCGATGTTTCCACCGAGCATGGAAGAGGAGAAATTTATTCCCGATATTAATGTGAAAAACGGTTGCAGCAAAACATAAAGATCCCAGTGTTTTCCATGGATGACTTCCAGTCTGTACACGATGTGGAGTTTTGTCATCATTTTTCATTCTGAAAGTGTTAAATATACACAGCTATCGAAGCAAGCACTTCCTTCTCAAAATAAGCAAATAACGTGGCATCTTCATCATTTCGGGAGTCGGACATTTGGACAGCTTTCCGCTGTGTGCTGGCTCCTCTCTGCGCCGCGCTCGTTCTCTCGCTCTCTCCCTCGCTCTCCTTTGCGATGGGAACTGCAGAGTGGCGGGTATACACACTGCTGGGTATTCCACCAGATGGATGCTCAGTATGAATCAGGGCTAAGTTGAAGCCAAGGCTCCAGTGTGTGTGTTGGACTCTGCAGTGCATATCTGGAGACCACACAGGTTCCATAAGCATGTCTAAATCTCTCTGCTGCCCTCTATCTCCGTCTCAACGTCTCCCTCTGGGAGCGAGGTCAGGAGTTCACCACCAGCGGGGAGCCCGGCCGATGACCAACATATGGCTGTAGCCGCCTAATTAGCCTCTTGAGCGTCGTTGAGTTCAGTTCCCCTTTTATCCATACATACAAAGGGTAAATTTTTCAGTAGCATTTCATTAGTGGTCAATTTTACATTATTATTCATTATTAATTTTCCTTACTCCAATGGCCTCCCTATTTTTGACCCATTCTCACGATCGCAGTAGCAGCTTGATCAGAGAAGCTTCTTGGGAAGCATTATGCTGCTTAGTGCCTTGCTCAAGGACACTTTGACATCTGGAATTGAGGCCACAACCTGGTTTAGCAGATGACTGAGCTCAGACTCCTGAGCCAAGGCGCCTTTCCCCCACTGCCCTGTGGAGGAAAACTGGACAGAACTAATCCTCATCGTTGGGGGAAAAAACGTGCTCATCCATTACTGACCAACCACTACCAAGCTTTAAAACCCTTTTCCATCAGACTCTGCAACATGTGCTCCCGGTGTGTAGGTGCGCGTCTCAATCCAGTTCAACGGCTGTGGGAGAAGAAGGTCAGCAAAGTGTGAAACAGCCCCCAAGTCAGCCATCGCGCAGCAACAACAGCGGACCCCCCGTCCGTCGTATCCCTACATAAATACACAGACAAATAGATGATTTCATTACCTGTGGAGCTCCGCGTCCGAGCGGCCAGAGAACGGGAGGAGCGAGGAAGGCCGCCGGTGATCTCATTTGACGTGCTGAAGCCTCAGCGTTATAAATGAGTGTGTCGTACCACCGTGGTTGGCCATAAATGACCTCACCAGACGTGCTGCTGTAATAAAGTAAACTAATAAGAATGTGCAGGAAGGAAAACGCCGCCCGTGGCGAGCGCGCCCACTACGAAACGAGACCCGGCTGCTGAAAGCATAAATCCTGCCTTGATAAATCTCCGTGGACGGCTGTCACTTGACATGTGGAGGGACTTGGAGTGTGTGAGATGGGAGGGGATGCAGACACAATACACGCACACACTGACTCACACACACACACACACACGCTCTGGACTTCCGTAGTGGGAAGAAACCTCCAGATGTACTTGTACCTTCTGCAGCCCTTTAACCTGGAACAGATGTCATCAATAAATCCCTCTGACCCGCGGTGGCATTTGCAGGGTGCGACCACGGTGCGACGTTTGTGGCGACCAGGCTCAGCTCGTCTCCCCCCCCGGTCAGCACCTGACCAAACTGTAAGGTTTACCAAATAGACGCCAAGAGAAATATTTCTGATAAATCACGGGGAAAGGCCAGTCGGCGGCCGCGTGCCCGGTCGGGTCGAGTAACAGCTTTGCTTCCGCACGCTGCCGCTTCCCACGGGAGCAACGTGTGAGCCGCTACAATCTGCCTCCTGTTACAGGGCCGGCTACCACGTTATGACCTATCGACCCGCCGGTCTAATCTTTCCACAAACATCTGTCGAGGGAGGTTCACACGTTCTCCAATGATTTACTGCAACACGTCTTTGGTTTTTCCAGCGGCTTTGAAATGGTGAGCGAGCGCGCCAGTGGTGTGTGTGTGTGTGTGTCTCAGAGTCTGAGCAGGCAAATAGGCAACACACAGGCTATCAGTATGAGCACTAAACAGGTAATTAACTACTATGAAGCTGCTAAGAACAATCATAGATAAATTTCGCCCCAACATTGTTAAATGGCCAAATTTGCATTTTCAGTGTAACAGACTGAACTAGACTAAATTACTTCACTTTAAAAGGTATTTACAGTAAGGGATTTAAGAGGGATTTAGACACATTTTCTGACAATTACAATTCATGTTAATGCCAATCTGAGGACAATTTATTCACAAAAGTACGTTGATTCCTTCTTAATTCATGTTTAGGTAGGTAGGTAGGTGGGTTGGTAGCTAGGTAGCTAGGTAGCCACATAGGTAGGTCGGAAGGGAGGTAGGGAGGTACGTAGGTAGGTATTTTATTGATCCATCAATCTTGCGATCCAGGAAATCAAAGGCCCCAGTTTATATTTGGTCACACCAAAAACACTGTAGCTGAGTATTTGTTGGACCATCAAGCGAAGACGCTGTTAATTCATGGCAAACAACAGCGGGAAGAACAGTGAACATGTCCAGCTGCCATTACCTGAACTCCACCTTCATGAGGACCATTCGTTCAGGGAGATGTTTGGCGACAAGGGTACAAAACCAACCCCCTCTGCTGCGGGGCAAACCTTGGTGGTCCGTTGTTGGTCACTATTAAAGATGAATTATTTTTCTTCCTCCTGACCCTCGGAGACGTCTACACCGTGGAGATGCCCTTTCTTACAATCCACAGCTGTTTGTGGTTACATAAGAAGAAACAGCTGTCAAAGGCCATCCAGTCTGGCTCTTTGGGGCCGGGGTCCGGACTCCTGGATGGGCTCGGGACTCCTGGCCGGGTCGGCCATGTTTGTTTTCTGAACGAGGTCGGTCCTTGCGGCGTGAGTCGGGAGTTGCTTAGTTGGTTTGAGTAAAGGTGCAACGTCCGGCCGGACAGATCCACCCACCGGCTGTCCTTCGCTGGGTCGACATTAACGATTTGTGGCAATTGTTTTGTCTCCCTCAAGTGGTCCCACATGGCAGAATTTCTGCAACCCTGTTGACTCGCAAAATTTTCATTCCAAAGCTTAAGGTGCCTGTTCTGACAAGTTTAAGCGCAAATCTCTTTTTGGCTTAGCTCACCTACACAGAGGCATGACGGAATGTGCGGTGTAGTCAGGAACATGGAAAAAGTAAATAAAGAATCCTGACAATGGCAACTGGTCAGACGAGAATCAGTTCTGTTGGATTTTGCACAGAGATACTGGTGAAACTTCGATCTCTGATTGAGTTCACGAAACCTCCAAGGTCATGTCAGCAGGAATCAGTGACTGAGTTTCCTGTAAATTTCCATGTTTCTAGGGTCAGGGTGATTACATGTGGAGGTAACAGCATCTGTCACAGCTTCCCAAAAGTCATGTGACCCAACTGTGATTAACCCTCCAAGTCTATCCAATGAGATTGTTGTATCTGGATGCTGTACAGTACACAGTAAAGATTCTCCCACTCTGTTTCGGTACTTGATCAAAAGTGAGCTGCAGGTCTTAAAAATTCCTCACTTACAGCAAAATTTATAGTGGCCCTCGTTAGCTCAAATAAAACAGATTAATGCACGTGCAATCAAATGTGACCTATAAGTTTGATAATGAAATGGAGTCTAGCACAGCGCATCCCACCATTCTCCATCCAGCCGCGCTGCAGACCACATAAAATTCGTAGTAAAGGTGAAGGAGACCGTCGAGAAAATTTTAACAGCGCCGGGTTCTGTTTACAGCACCTCTGACACAAACCTGCACGAACCTCGTACTCTCCGTCTGCCATTTGGCGTTCCAGACATTTTTTTTCACCCTTTCCTCTACTTGTTCCAAACGTTCCCTTGGTCCTGGGGCCTTAAGTGTCAGGCTGAGATTTTCTCTGTTGATCTGGAGTGTTAGTCCACATCACACGGCCCCACTGGGACGGGGGATTAGTTCAGAGAGAAGGAAGCCACTATCTCATTACGCTGCTAATTTTGGGCACCGGGAAAAAGATGTTTGGAAAGTTTTGGCCTGGAATCCAAACGCTGGAGTGGTACCCACTCTGGTGTGTATTCCCAGTGGTGGACTGGACTGAGGGAATGGGTTGGGAGGGGGGCAGTTTTTGTAGCTCGGCGAGCTCAAAAGAAACGATTTACCACGTATACAGTGAGACTTCAAAAGTGTCTTATCACAGCCAGGCATCAAACATGAATGATTCCATATGAAATTGCAACTTTGTGTTTACTGTAATTGGCAGGGGATATTTTTTCCATTAGTGAAGTACAAATAAATTACCATGGTTGTGGTTGAGCGCCTGATGTGGAACTACGTGTTTTTCTCTCCCTGGCAGCAGCCAGTCGCTCCTTGCAAGTTGAGTCAAAAGGGTTGATGTGCAGAAAATCCTGCATTTTGACATGAATGAAATGTTTATTTTATTCCCCTGTGCGAACTGAATAATTCAAGCGATGCATAACAAATTGTGAAAATGGTTTTATCGTAGTATTTTGCGAAACCAGAAGCAGCTCGGGACATTCCCGCCGGTCCACTGCAGAAAGTTCCAGCCGTAATCTCACATACCATCAGGGTGCCCTGCTGCCGGTAGGTGGACCACAATCTGCAGATACTACGCGAATTGCTAACATCGCTCGGCTCAAACGTCTATTTATGGAGTGTTAGTGAATAAAAACGGGTTAGCAGAACTCTCTTTAAGACCTGGCATCGTGCCATTAACCTGGCAGGGGCAGCATGGAGGACGTGGAGGGTGAAGCTCGCAAATGATTAAGTGCAGATGAAACAAATGCTAAGCGGACTCGGAGCTCCAAGGTGACGTTCTGAGAGTGGAGGAGCTGAATGGAAAGAGAGGCGGCGCCGGGCGGCCAATAAAAGTCTGCGGCCTCAGCCAGTGAAAGTCACAGTGTCTTCGTGGGACATCCTACGGGCTGGAAAAGTCAGCGTTCAGCATCGTGCGGGGGCGGTTTGATCGCAGAAATATGGAATAAAAACACAGATGGGGGGAATTTATGGGAAATTGTCAGTATCGTCCCTTTTGAGACACAAACCATTGAGGAAACAATGTGTAAATATACAACGCAAGCCAGTGTGGTGTTTGCAGCGCCTCTCTTCCGCGTAGCCCACCAGCCCACTCGGGTCGGACCACCCACTCACACTGCAGTGGGACTCTGTCATGAAACGGCCGTTAAACTGTTTCCCCAGGTCAGTCAAATCAGACTTGTTAAAGCTGTGAACTGGAGGAAGCGAGGCCTCGCTGGAGGCCGTCCACCAGACCGCCGTCTCCTCGCTCCAAGCGTGATTTATCTTGGGCCCCCCCTTCGGACCGACCTGTGGCTGTCCAGCTACATCGCTCACCATCATTCTATCATCTGTCCACTGCTGCCATCTTACATGTGGACGTTTACATACGGAGTGTTGTCACTTTGTACACGTGAGCTATGCAGATCAAGGCTGTGACTGTGTGTGCGAGTTTGTGTCTGTGCCGGTGCCGGTGCCGGTGCCTGTGTGTGTAACAGCGTTTGAGTGTCCAAATGGACATGGAATGGAAATGGAATGGATATTAACATATTGACGCATCACGTTTTTAAGTATATGTGAAATGTGGAAAAGCTCTTAAGTTCTAGGATACACACATGGAATTGAATTTTGAAATTGTAGTGAACACTCAATTTACTAATTTAACTCAACTTGACTTGACTTAACTTAATCTAACTTAACCTAAACAGGCAACATGATTTATGAGTTTAACTTAGTCGAATCTCACTCTACACTCAACTTAATTCAATGCAAGAACATATGCAGAGTGATGCAGCACAACCTCTTAACCAAGGTTAGCTTAACTTAGCTTGTCATGATTCAATTTGATGAGAAATAGCTTGATAAAGGGTAGCTAGTCCATGGCTAAGGTTCCAGATGATTTCCTATTGTCAGACGCGGTGCTTTTCTGCAGTTGGTCATTTTGTGAGGTGGGTACACACAGAAACCATCACTTGACTCAAAGTTTGTCGTGGAGAAGGCGTCTGCGGTCGACGAGTCTGTCGCTGGATCCGCCCTCTGCCGTCCCTAGTGGGATTGTACAGGAAGCGCAAACCTCAAACTTCTGCTAATTGTAGTCGTGTCAACTTGATGAATGCATTTTTTTATTTTAGGATTGTTTTAAGTGACGCTCTTTGTCGCAGGTAAGCAAATTAGTGAAGCAGAATGTGTGATACACTGATGTGGATTGGAGGTATTGGAATGTGGCAAATCATCTTGGATGTTCGCGGATACGTAGCAGTGTCAGGCAATACAACACCAATTCTCGCTGATGCTCTCGTTGACGTGTTTTAAGACATGTTGAGTCCAGATGCATTATGACTGAGGCTATGCGATTTTTTATTTATTTTCTTTTTTTTTTGTTAAACTTAGCTGTAACTTATAGTAGCAGAGGGACTTGGTTTTCGGCGGAAGGAAATAATGTGTAAAAATAGCACAGTGCTCCTCAGAGATGCTTTTTTTTTTCTAGCAATATGCTGTGCTGCTATGTTTAGGAGCATCCACCATCAGCCTCAGTCACCTCTTGTCCTCCTATGGCGGCGTCTCCATTTTGCCCAGACAAACAACTGTAACATCGCGGCCATGAGGTGAAACCGACGAGGTTCAGCGCTGCAACAATGGCTGCTGATCGTGAGATGGATATCAGAATGGAATCCGAGGCAGACGAGAATTCTCCTTCTATTTTGGCTCTGCGCCGACCGAGCGCACGTCACTCTAGACCACTAGGCCGATTTTCACACAGATAAGCGTGAGAATGTTTGCATACTTGGACAAAACAGAGGTGGAGGATAGTTAATTGGAATCAAAAGCCGGCACGGCGAGGGCCAAACCTTGTCTTCGCGTGAGTCGCGCAGGTGAAGACGAGGTCGTGTTGTCACCCAGTTAGCTCGCCGTGCCAAGGAGACGCTCTCTTGGCACGAGATGGGCAGACTGGGGGCCAACGGCAAAGGAGGAGGGAGAGGGACGGAGATTTGGAGGCGGAGAATCTTTGGAATACAGGCGTGTCATTTCCAGAGGCCAAAGCTCAGATTTGGAGGATAAAGTTTAAAGGGAAGTCATGAGAAGAAGTGGGGAAGCAATCAAAGCAGAGCGTGTTAGCAAATGGTAGCTTTGCTGCTTCTGTTTCCAGGCCAAGCGGGCTTTGGAATGATGGATGAGCTGCACAGTCAATGGACTTTGTGCACCGGGGCAGGAATTTCTGTCTGGCAGCGGCAAAATCCAGAAATAGGTGCCAGCCTGAGATTGGTCAGTTTCCAGGTGGTGGAGTGTGGGTGGCTCCATGAAACCGGAGTTTAAACTCACAAAAAAGCAATGAGGAAAATCCTGTGTGGCCACATTTTCTCTCTCTCTTTGTCTCTCTCTCTCCCTCTCTCTCAGTTTTCAGCCTGCTGTATAACAAACATGTGTCAGATGTCCCCCCTCGGTGGTGTTTAACCAAAGCAGGCGGCCAGTACGGTTGCCGCTTGACGTCTTCCCGTGTCATCTCTCTCTCTCGCTCTCTGTCTCTCTGTCTTTTCTTTTTTTATGCATCAAAACCTAACATGCATTCCTGCAGAGGATTCCGTTGGATTGCGTCTGGTCGCTCTGCGGCAGCGCGCTCTGAGATGCAGTTGACATCCAACGAATGTTAACATTTAAAGTAATCTGTCGACAAATGGAGAGCCATCTCTGAGAACTACCCCAACAAATAGCTGCTGATATTTCTTTTTTTGTATTAAATGAGATGCTGCCATACAAGCACTGTTGTGAGCTTGAAATGTGCTTCAAATATATCGTGAGAAAAGTCTCATTGGGCAAATCCTGAGGCCCAGATTTGCGGTCTATCTGGTAAAACCTTGCAACATTTTTTTTCTCTTTCATAAAAGAATAAAGTCTGCAAATTGAAAAAAAGTGAAAAGTTCATTAATTCAGTTCTGAGAATGATCCAAATCATTAAATCCCACTTATTGTGCTCTAAATGTCGATTTCCAGTCTTTCATAACACGGGTCACTGAATACACCACGCAAAAAGAATTCAGAGATAGATTGATATCTGCACTTCACAATAAAAATACAACTTTAACAACGCACGCTTGCATACTCCACATTCTTTAATGTAAAAACAACCATCTGAATACGAGCAGAATAAATCCTGCGTGTGCAATTCTGTGACTGGGGAAACATTAAAAAGAAAAAGCAAAAAGGATTACACAAGGTCAGGGTTGCAAAACATGGCAAATCCCAGGATGCATTGGGGCAGTTTATTTTAATGTACGGGGATGATTTATGGAGGCTTGCGGATGAATTCCTCAGCCTCTGCATCACTATGCAGGTGAACGCTTCTCGCCAAAAACACTCACAGGCCCCGAGAGTCGGCCCGCACTACGGGCCAAAGATAACGCCGGCTCTGCTCGCCTTTTTCCCGCCCTTCTCCTTCGGCGGGAGGTGAGAGAGCGAGCTACCAGCATCCCCCCCCCAGTCTCCCCCACAGCAGTTTGGAATCGCCGTGCCTGGGCAGAGATACGAGCCGAGCAGAGGAGCTGGGGGTTGTTATAAATTACCTGGCGATGAAAGTGATAATCCTTGTCAAAACAGCGGTCGGGCAGGCAGGGCTGCCCATCTCTTCCCGGGAAGAGCTTTGTCACTTTGGATTAGATCGCCATCTGGTCGCGGTTGACTTCGGGAGGCCGAGGGAGACCTGAAGGCGTCAGTAGCCAAAATGGGTGACACTGGGCTGGAGAGTTTGGGATAAGTTTTCATCGCAAACACCCGAAAAAGTTATAATGGCGTGCGTGCACCAAATTAACAGGTTGTAGTGTCCCCATCCATTGTATACCAGGTATACACCACCCCACGGCCCTTTGTTTACATAAGCATCTTGGTCTCCAGCACCTTGTTCTATGATCAAGCACCTTGTTAATTGTTACACTACGTCTTCTCGTTTTGTCTACTCCAGGGGTCGACAACCCAAAATGTTGAAAGAGCCATATTGGAGCAAAAAACAAACCTGTCTGGAGCCGCAAAAAAATTTAAAAGCCTTATGTAAGCCTCATCAATGAATGAAATATTTATTTTTAACATTTTTACAGCATTGGAAAGCGTTAAGAATCGTTGTGTCAGATTTTGCCTCCCAGAAAAACCATATTAAAACAAAAAAATAATAATAAATAATAAATAAAAAATAATAAAAAAAAAAAAAT